>PVJX010001343.1:109375-127255 GCA_004027295.1 Dolichotis patagonum
AATAAGTCCCTATATTTTGTGGTTGTCTGTTTTGGGTGATTTTTTTTTTTTTTTTTTTTTTTTGAGACCGGGTCTCACTATGTAGTTCAGGAAGGCCTTGAACTCACAGAAATCTTCCTGCCTCAGCATCTTAAGAGCTGGGATTATAGGCATGTGCTGTCATGCCCAGTGCCAATTCCATTTTAAATACTTCATATATAAAATACCCAGTGTGTGTGCTGGGTTTTTTGTGGGGTGGACGCTGAAGACTGAACCTAGGGTATTTACACTGAGCTGCATTCCATACATATTTTGTGAGATAGGATTTCAGTAAATTGCTAAATTACCCAGACTGGGCTGCAACCTGTGATCCTCCTGCCTCAGTCTCCTAGACTGCTAGGATTACAAGTGTGTGTCACCACAACGGGGTTTGTGTATATTTTCCTGATGAGCACCTTTAATTTCAGAAAGAGTAGTTATGAGAAAAATACCTTCCTGAGTACACACCCATCCATCTAGCTTTTAAAAAGTCTTTGTCTTTTTTTTTTTTGGTACTGGGGATTGAACTCATGATCTCACACTTGCCAGGCAGGCTCTTACACTGCTGAGCTAAATCCCCGGCCCCAAAGTCTTCGTCTTTTTTAAATTTTTGGGTACTGGAGATTGAACCCAGGCCCTTTCCACTGAGCTATATCCCTTATTCTTTTTATTTTTCATTTTTTGAGACAGGGTCTCTCGCTATATTTTCTAGGCTAGCCAAAATCATCCTGCCTCAGCTTCCTGAGTGCTGGGATTACAGGCCTACACCACCATGCCAGTCTTTTTTACATTTTGAGACTGGGTCTAAATTACTGTCCAGGCTAGGACTGAACATGGGAGTCCCCCTGCCTCAGGTTCCTGGATTGCTGGGATCACAGGGTACACCACTTTGATCCCACATCTGTTGTCTTCTCACCATGCTATTAGTTTCTGTCATCTAGACTCTTCCCCTGGGCCCTGGGTACATATTGCAATGCAGGTCCTGCGTGGGGAGCACAGAATTTTATTGTTCAGAGTCTCGGTCTGTTCTATAGCCACTGGGTTCTGGGTGGAGGTGACCATGAACTGCCTCCCTCCACTATGGTCCCATGGGCCCATTCGGCTTGTATTCCAGGTTTAAAGTACACTGAGAAAGCTTCACAGTTTTAATACTTCCTAGATGCTCAACTGTGGCAATGTGACAAGATGGCCCTCCCGCCCCGCCCGCCACAAAAATAAAACCCCAAGCCCCCAGCAGCAGCTGCTGCGGCTGTATGAAAAAATAATACAAACTCTTCTTAAAAAATAGATTACACAGAAAGAACCCAGAGGACAGGGGGGGCTCGAGGACGGGAGGGCCTGGGGTGCTGAGATGAATGCAGAACCGGGCTGCTGGTGGACACTGGCCTTGCATCCCACCAGGGCCAGCTCCTCCATCTGCCAGGGTCCCCTCTGCCCGAAGGGACCCTCTTCACCCTGAGGCCTGTACCTGCTTTTCACTAAAGTGGCTTTGATAATGAACAAAGAGACCCAGGGCAACACCCAGGCCTGCCGCATGGCTGGCCAGCATGCAGCGCCAGACCTCATCTGCTTTGGGGTTGGGTCCCATCCATCCTACCCTGCTGCTCCCCAGACACCCTGGGGGCTGCCACTCCTGGGAATGCCACCCCCATTCACACACACACACACACACACACACACACACACACACACACACACACGGCCTCCTCTACGCCTAGCCCCTCAGGGCCATTCCAGAGGTGGCTTCCAGCCTGTACTCGCAGAGCAGGTGTAGACAGGTGCAGGCCAAGGGGTTGCAGGGTGGTCTGTGGGATGGGCACAGCTCACTGGGCCCTGCAGCTCATGCAGGAGAGTGGGGCGACCCCACCAAGACAGAGGTAGGGCAGGGCGACGTCACAGAAAAGGCGCACAGCTCTGGGGGCCAAGGCAGAGGGTGAGGGGCATGGTCCAGGGAGAAGGCAAGTTAGGGCCTGGCCACCACCTGCCAGGGAAGCTGCCGAGGGTGCATCCTCCGGGGTGGGATGGGCAGCTATGGAGCTGGCTCAGTCAGGGACCTCGGGGTGGGCAGGTAGTCCACTCTCCCCCCGCCGGTAGGTCTCCCAGAAGGCCCTGTCCAGCTGTTCAAGTTGCGGACCCAGAGGCAGGTGGCCGGCCAGGTGCATGCGCAGCGTCTCCAGCCACTGCTCCAGCTTCACAAAGGATGGCCTGGGGACAGGCAGGTGGACACTACGGTTGGCTCTCCTCAAGCCCCCCCCCACAGGCCAAGCCCCCCATCCTCTTACCTCTTCTCAGGGTCCAGGTCGCAGCAGCGCACAGTGATGGGGAAGAAGCTTGGAGGGCAGTTAGGGGGACAGTAGCGGTCCAGGAAACCTCGCACGTTAAGGCCAAAGTCCATGGTGCGGGGCAGGTAGTCAGGGTCGGCATTCACCCGCCCAATGATCTGTCCAGCACAGGCCCCACAATTAATCTGGGGGGCCCCCACGGTCTGCCCATCACACAGTGCTGGGGCCGGGTGATGCCCTCAGTCTGGCCATGGGAAAAAGGCGTGGAGGGGAACTGCCCAGCCCAGGTGCCACTGCTGCCCACCCCTCGACCTACCTCGCATAGGACAATGCCGAAGGAGAACACGTCCACCTTCTCGTCATAGCTGTGACCTGCACAGAGAGACTGTGTATCAGCAGGGGACAGGGCCAGGGTGGGACCAAGGTGCAGTGGCTAACAGTCTCCAGGGCCCAGGCCTTAGGCTGTGCCACTTCCCAGCAGCTCAGCGGGGAGGACAAGCACTCTGGGCAAGAATGCCATGCCCTGCTCGGTCACTCACCCGCTGTGTGACCCCTAGAAGCCACAGGCTCTTGAGTCCCAAAAGACAAGGCCGTCAGGAACCCGTGAGTGCTGCTGGGCTTGAGGGAGATGGAGGTGCAGCAGGGAACCTCCTGTCCCACCCCCAGCACTGCCAAAAGGAAGTCTGTGCAGACACAGTGAAGTTAAGCGCTGGGGACAAGATGAGCCTGGGGCACTTGGGGGGCCCTGAGTACCATCAGGAGTGCCCTTAAAGAGGGATGGGGAGTGGAGATGCACAGGAGAGGTGTTGGCCGTAAGGACAGAGGCAGAGGCTGGAGAGGAGGAGCCACAAGGCTGGAAATTCGAGACCATGGGTCCCACACAGCCAAGGGGGCGACAGCAGCCCTGCAGGTTTTGCTCTCAGCCTCGATGACAGGGAGATTGCTACCCAGTTTATAACAACTTATGAGTTGTCTCAAGCCACTGGCCCAGGCTCTCTAAGCCTTGTTTCACTGCCTGTAAAACAGGGGTATCATCTCCCCAGGGACATTACAATTGTCAGCTGCTTTCTGTTTCTCTTTAAGTACTGGGGTTTTAACACAGGGCCTTTGCACTGAGCTATATCCGTACTCTTTCTCCTTTCTCTCCTCTCTTTTCTCTCTCTCTCCCTGAGAGGGCCTCACTATGTAGTCCAGGCTGGTCTTGAACTCACTATGTAACTCAGGCTAGCCTAGAACTCACAGTGATTCTCTTGCCTTAGCCTCCTTGGTGCTAGGATTACAGGCATGCACCACCCTGTCTGGCCACTCTTGTTTTTTGAATGCCAACCTGTATTAATCCTCACACCACCCTTAATGACAAGGGCTGTCCAGGCTGTTTCACAGGGTGTGTTATCTGGGATCGACATTAACTGTGTTCACTGAGCTGCCTGGAATCTATGCCTGTATGTCACCTGTTTGTGGCGGGACCTTATAATCTGTGGTTTTGACACACAGTGACTACTGACGGCAGAGAAAGGCAGCAGAAAGAGGGCCTGTGGCCTCTAAAGATGTGCATGTCCTAATTCTGGGGCCTGTGGATATGGCACCTTACATGGGACTTTACAGGTAAGCTAAGGGTGTGTGCACGGGCATGTGCGGTGTTGGGATGGACCTCAGGACCCTGTGCATGTCAGTAAGTGCTGACCCCAGGACAGGGCTCAAAGGAGGAGAAGCCCCTGGATCACACAGGTGACCCTGTATTGGCCAAGGTTTCCACTCAGAGGGAGGTGGGGCTCAGCAGCAGGGGAAGAGGCTGGGCTGCTGGCCCTGGACACAGTGGCGGGGCTAGAGCCCAGGAACAAGGCAGCCTGGGCTCAGAAATGGACAGGAAGCAGACCCTGCTGCAGAGCAGGCGCAAGGCCCAGCCCCGGGACATTTTCTGGGAGTTTAGCCCAGAAGACTGCGGCTGGGCCTGTGGCCTCCAGAATGGTCTCATCACTTGTTCCTGAAGCCACCAAGGATGTGGAAATGGCCTACACCCAAGGTGGGAAGATGGGAAATAACACAGGACACAAGAAGGAAGCCACGGGGCTGGGGAGGCTGGGGCACTGGCTGAGGCTCTGTCCTGACCCCAGGCCCCGGGCCCTTTGTGTACCACACACCATTGATCATCTCGGGCGCCATCCAGTAGGGGTTCCCCACCACCGTGTACCGCTTCTTGCGGTCTGGCTTCTTGAGGTTCCGAAGGTCCTCGGGCTGCGTCTTGTCATCCACCATGAGTCGTGCCAGCCCAAAGTCGGCCACCACCACATTCTTGTTCTGGGAAAGTGAAGCAAGGTCTGAGATGCAGACCTGGCCTGCCTGCACTAGCCAGGCCCTGCAGCCACCCAGAGTCCCAGAGGACATGCTTATGACACCGTAGCTCCACGGTCCCCAGCAGCCCAGAGCTCCTGAAAGGCCAGCATGGCTCCACCCCTGCAAGATATGTCCTTTGCCCTCACCAGTGCTCCCCCAAACCATCTCAGCACCCTCACTCCTTCCCTAGGCACCATCTCTGCCCACCAGGGCACAGGCAATGCACTACTTGGGAAGGAAAATAAGCATTCCAACCAGGCCCTGGGTGGGGCACATCACAGGCTGCGTGTGTGCGTGTACAAGAGAGAGAGAGAGAGAGAGAGAGAGAGAGAGTAGAGAGAGAGAGGGCGAGGGAGAGAGGGAGGAGAGAGAGAGACCTACCGACCTAGGCTCTGAACCAGAGCTTTGCACTAAGCCACATCCCTACTCCCTTATACATTTTTTCCTTGACACAGGGTCTCCCTAACTCACTAAATTGCCCAGACTGGGCTTACACTACAGCTTCCCAGAGTGCTGGGATTACGGGTGTGCACCACCCTGCCTGGTCAGACTGTATCTTAAATTCTCTTAACAACCCAGTGAGGTGAACGATCCGAACCCAGCACCGCCTCCTTCCAAAATCAGAAAACTGAGGACAGCAGGCAGGGAGGGGCTGACCACCTCTGGGGAACCAGAATGCTGCTGCTCTCAGAGCTCTGTCGCCTCAGGTGTGACACAGGTGGCAGACACGTAGAATAGGCAGTTTTGCCCTGGGATCCCTGGACCTGCCTGTCACCCTGGGAGGTGGTCCTCAAAGGCCAGGGCCACAGTGACTATCCAAGGCTGATTCCTGCTCCATCCTTTTCGGAGGGCCTTGGGGTCAGGGATCAGCACTCCCACAAGCCTTGCAGGGTCTTCTGAGACAGGTGCTGCAGCGCCCCTCAAGGGAACAGCTTGAGGGGGCCCAGTGAGGGCCAGCTATGCTCAGATGGATGTGTGTGTGTGTGCGTGTGCTGAGCACATGCTCTGCCACCCCTCACCCCTCCAGCCCAAGACAGAGCTGGGGACAGGTGGGTTCCCAGCTCTGACACTGAGGGGGTGCTAAGTGCTGTGGTTTTGGGGCCCAGAGAGCTCCAGCCTCTCTGCGTTCTGCCAACCCCCAGATCGGAGCCCAGCTTACCTCGCGGACCAGGCAGTTGTGGGAGTTGAGGTCACGGTGGATGATATTCATGGAGTGGAGGTAGGCCTGTGGGGACACAGGGCACACAGATGTCGGGAGCCCCCAGCTCACCCCTGCCACAGTCTGGCCAGGTGCAGGGCTGGGAGTCTTCCCATTCTCAGTCCGTGTCCCCCGTCCCTGTTCAAAGGTCCCCTGTGGGGCCCGTTTCCAGAGTCTGCATGGCACTGCAGTGTAGTGGCAGGGGCCACCTCGCAGGCCACTCACCATCCCCGACGCGATGTCCTTGGCGAAGCTCACCCTCTGGCTCCACGGGTACTGGCTGTCCTGGGGGGTAGGATGAGCCGTGGGGGCCATACAGGGTGACAGGGACAGGTATACAAATCAGAGCAATTGTGTGTCCTGGAGATCTAACCCCAAAACTGTCTGCTTTTAAGGGGTTTGGGTGACCAACTCACACACAGCATTTCCCAACAACTGATCTCAGACATGAATATTTCTTTAGAGTTCCCAGCCTGCCTCCTCTGAACAGAAAATCCTACAGAGTTGTCCCTCAACATCCGAGGATTTATTTTACTGGTGATTGAACCCAGGACCTTTGCAATGAGCTATATCCAGTCTCTTTTTTTATTTTGAAATAGTGTCTCACTAATCAATACGGTGCCCAGGCTGGCCTCAAACTTGTGATCCTCCTGCCTCAGCCTCCCAGGTAGCTTGGATGACAGGATGCCCCATGCCTGGTCAACCATTTCTGTTTGTCAGCTGATTATCTCAGGCACAGTATTTGGTTATGGTGATGATAAGCTGGAACACAGAGCTCAAATCATCTGGGGAGACTTCGGGTACCAGAGTACATTAAAGACATGAGGAAGCATGTGGTGTGGAGCAGAGGTCACACTCAGCAGGGGTGGCAGGACCACACTGTGGGAATACCAGCAAATTGGCCTGAGGAATGCAGGGTCAGGGGCTTGGGCAGGGGGTGAGATCTCATGGTCTCAGGGTGACGGTAAAATGGGTTTAACTGCAGGACTGGACTGCAGCACGCAGTGCCTGACAGTTTCCTTCCAGCATTTTTTCTCTTTTTTTTTTTGAGACAGGGTCTTACTATGTCAGGCAAGCTGGCCTTGAACGCATTTATGTAGCCTGGGTTGGCTTCAAATTTGTGGCAATCCTCCTGCTTCAGCCTCCAGAATGTGGGCATTACAGGTATGTAACACCATGCCCACTTTGAGCACTTTATTTCCAAAGAAGGACTTGTAATTACACCTAAATCCTTTCTCTCTCTCTCTCTCTTTTTTTTTTGGTACTGGGGATCGAACTCACGACCTCGCAAGTACCCAGATCCTTAAGAGAGTCCTGAATTTTATGAACCATATCCAAGAGGGAAATGATTTCATCCACCACAGACGGGGAGCTGCAGATGCCTCCCCTGGGTGCTCTGCCACGGCAGGGCTCGAGGCCCCACACAGCTACACCAGCACCGCCAGGCCCAGCTTTATAGAGTGCAGCTCTGGGACCCGAGCCAGTCCCCAGGCCGGCGCAGCACCGAGGGCCCGAGCCCCAGACTCACCATGCCTTTGATGATGCCGCGCAGCGTGCCCCCCCTGATGTACTCGGTGATGAAGTTGAGCCGCTTGTCCTTGTAGAGCACGCCGATGAACCTGAGCACGTTGGGGTGCTCCAGGCACCGCATGACCTTCACCTGCCGGGCACAGACAGGCTGGGCCTGCTGGCTGCTGCCACCCCCAGGGCACCCATCCATCTAGGCAGGTTCTGTCTTCTCTTCCCCAGTGGCTTGGATGTCACATTTGCCCAGAGCCCCCGGCCACCCACTCTGCACCGGGAAGGGCTGGGGACCCCCAGTGACCTCCTTGAGGAATGTCCTCTGCGTCTCCTCATCGAACCGGATCAGCTCCTTCATCACCATCACCTCGCCCGTCTCTCGGTGTGTCACCTGTGTGGGGGACACCAAGACATGGGGACTCAGGATAGACAGAGGCTCTGCGATCAGCTGCTCTGGGACTGCTGGGACACAGCGCTGCCTTTAGGCTCTGTGGATGGCTCAGGGGTCACTGATGGGAACATGGGCTCTGAGGTTCCCTAACAGGACTGAGGTCAGCCAGCTGATGGGGCAGGGGCAGATCTGTGCTTCCTGAACTGTCACCTGGACACTTGGTGGCTCGCCCAGGAACTCCTAGCCTGGCAAGGGGGCAGGGACAGGCAGGGGTGCTGGACCTCCCTGGACCCCTGGGCAGCACCTTCTGTATAATCCTACTCTGGGGCAGGGCTCGTGTCCCTGCTCAGGGAATGGGAAGAGTAAGAGGCTGAGATGCAGGTGACACCAGGCCCAGCACAGGGACCCAAGGAGGGAGTTTTGGGGTTTGTCTGGGCTCCTGTCCTCCGTGCCCAGCCCAATGGGCCTTGCTGTGCCTGAAGTTCTGTGTCTGTGGTAATAGGTCCCCTCCCATATCCAGCTCCAGGAGGGTGGGGAGCCTGGAAGCCAGAGCACGCCTCCATAGTGGGTTCTGAGGTGCTCCACCCTGTACCCCGTACCTTGATAGCCTGGCCGAAGCAGCCCTTGCCCAGCACCTCCCCGTGGATGAGGTCTGACGGCCTGAAGATGCGGTGTGGCCGGCAGACCACACGCAGGGACTCGGAGCGGCCCAGGTCCTTGCGCTGGGAGGCAGGTGAGGCCAGAGAACTGGCCCCCGGTGACGTGTCAATGCTGCAGCTCCTCCTGGAGAGGGACATGGTACCTGGTGCCACAGGGGAGGTGGTACCCTGCCAGGGCCCTGTGTCCCCTCTGGACCAGCCACTCAGCAGCCGCTGGAGTGGGTGACACATCTCAGTCCTCCTGGGTCCCAGGGCCCCTGACTCCTAAGGCCCACTGCTGTGCAGGTGCCCTTGGTGGAGATGTTTGTCCTTGGCCCCCTTGTCTGGTGGCCTAGGGTCAGACCCTTTGTCACCCAGGCTCTGCAGGGGTGGAGGACACCTGCATGGGGTGCCAGTGACCATTAGCAGAGGTCTCACAGGTGGCCAGAGCTCCAGATGAAGAGGTTGAGGGGAAGCACATGACTTTGACCACACAATCTCGGAGCACTGCTGTCACCCCGGATGGCGACCTCACGGGAGTCCTGTGCAGGCCCCGCAGGAAGAGGGGCAAGGACCAGGCTGCCTCTGGGTTTCTTCCTCCGACCTCCATCTGAGGACAGGGGACTGTGGTACCTGCTGCCTGGACCACTGCACAGCCCAGTGGCTGGCTCTGGTCTTCAGCATCCCTGCCCCAAGTCACTGCTGCACAGCAGACCAGTGTGGCCTTTATGAAACACTCCTGTGCTGCCAAGTCCCTTCAGGGGGCCCTGCTCCGGGAAAGGTAGAGTCCAAAGACCCCTGCCACATCTGATGCCTGCTGAGTCTGCCCAGGGTCCTCTCCCGCCCGCCTCTGTGCCCAGCATCCTGAGCTCATTTTAGCTGGCTGCACCCTCAAGCCTAGATCCTGGCGCACTCTGGCAGCCCCTGCCTGTGTCTTCCTCCTCCTGGTCCTTCCCTTTCAGGGTCCTTGTCCCCACACCCTGGAGTCCCCTCTCTGCACACTCAACTAGCTCTTCCACCCGCACAGCCAGCAGAGGACAGAGACCCGGGGCAGGACCCACCCCCCCAGGAGGGGACTCACAAGACAGGCTTCTGCCGTGTGCTGACCGTCTCTCCACTGGGGGTGCACACTGGGGAGCCCAGGGGGCTGTGTATGGATGGCAGTCCCTGGCCGAGTGAGTCATGGGGGTCGTGCTCGATTGTCAGCTGCAGCAGGCGGCTGGTCTCCTGGATCAGCAGGTCGATCTGGGACACGGGTGCACAGGTGAGGTGGCCGCGGCAGTGTGGAAGGGGACTCAGGGTGAAGGCACCTCTTCCACCACTGCTGGCCACAGGGCCCTCCCCTACCTCGTCCAGTGGCACATTCCGGATAGGGGTGCCGTTGATTTCCAGGATCCGGTCTCCCACATGGATAGAATTCTTCACATCCGGGCTCATGCAGCCCGGGTCCACTCTGGGGGTGGAGTAGTAGTCAACTCATTCCTGCCCATCTAAAGCACTAGATCTGGGGTGGGGGCGGGGATGATTCCATCTTGTATAATTGGGAGGTATAAATTCTGTAATTGATTACTGATGTCTGCCACAGGTATGGCTGTGGAGATGGGCACTGCAGGGATCTGCTGCCTCACAGAGACCTGGTCCCACTGCAAAGTTCTCCTGCACCATGGGGGACAGAAGTGTGCTCATTCTGCCTGGGATGCTTGAGCAGGCAAATGTCCTAACAGGAGTCCTGAAGGGTCCAGATCCACTGATCTACACTCAACTCCATGAAGCTCCTGATCCCCCAGAGTTGGCTGTCAGAGCTGGCAGTGCCCTGGGCACAGGAGCAGGGAAAAGCAGGATGAGGACTATGATTCGCTATCCATAACCTCACTCATGGATTGGCCAGCCTGCCCAATTTCCTTGTGGCTTTTAATTCTTTGACATGAGTTACCTGGTTTTCTGCTTTCACTTTGTTTCATAAAAGCTATTTAGGAATGTGCTGTCTCTGTCCTAGCCCCTCTTGGGCTGGGGAAGGGGTAGGGATAAAGCAGGGAGAAGAGCAATAGCTTTAAGAAAAGAGCTCTTAGCTGGGCATGATGGTGCATGCCTGTGATCTCCGCACTCAGCACTAGAGGGCTGAGACAGAAGGAGTGCCATACAGTTAAGCCCAGCCTGGGCTACCCAGTGAGTTCAAGGCTAGCCTGAACTACATAGCAAGACCCTGTCTCACAAAAGCAATGAAGAAAAAAAAGAGAGAGAAATTTGCAAGTAGGGCATGGTGGCTCAGGCCTGTAATTCCAACATATGGGAGGCTGAGGCAGGTGGATTTCTGGGAGTTTGAGGCCAGTCTGGTGAACTTAGCAAGACCCTGTCTCAAATTTAAAAATTGAGGGTTATATAGCTTAGTGTTCCCTGGGTTCTACAGAAAATAAAAAGTATATTCTCACAGGGGAGGAAACCCTCCTGACAGTAGAAAGCACACTAATAAATGCAGAAGACCACAGCTAGAAAATCATTTTGCAGTCAACATAGTGAGAACTGCCACAGGGAAGACTCGGTAATAGACAAGATGAGACATGGTGGGAAGCAAGACTCGAATGTCCCATGCAATACTAACCAGGCCCGACCCTGCTTAGCTTCTGAAATCAGACGAGATCGGGCGCGTTCAGGGTGGTATGGCCGTAGACCAAGACTCGAATCTCACAAAGGGCTTATTGACTACTCGGTGGGAAAATGAGCCAAGAAAGTACAAAAAAATGAGCCAAGCAGTTACAGGGAATGCCCTCTGTAAAGGGCACAGTGATATCATGTGTCCGTGCGTCTAGAAGGACAGCCTCGTGCAGGCAGGACTAGGGCAAAATGCAGAGACCAAATCTAATGAAGAGGGAATGGGTGAACCCAAGCCGAGGGACATTCTACTTACGGGCTGCGCCATGTGTTTCAAAAAGGCAAGGTCTCACTGGGTGTGATGGTGCCTGACTGGAATCCCAGCACTCTGGGAGGTTGAAGCAGGCTAAAAGCAGGAGGACTGCAAATTTGAGCTCAGCCTGAGCAATGTAGCATCTTAGCAAAACTCTATCAAAATGCCAAATAGAAAGGGCTGGCAATGTAGCTCAGTGCAGAGGCCTGGTGTCTGATCTCCAGTACTAGCCAAAAAAAAAACCAAAAAAAAAAAAAAGCCTCCATGTCCCCTCCATCAGTCTTCTGCTATGGCAATAGCGGCCTGGGGCCCAAATAAATAAAACTTTCCTTAAAAATGTGGCTATGAATAGAATGAAAAGCGCTCAGCTAAGCTAGTCTACAACAATCAAGTCAGTAGGGCTAGAAGCCTTCCAGCCAGCAGGGCAATTTCTGAGAAGGGCGTGGCAGGGGACACACTCACTAGGAAGGCACACAGGGAGGGGCAGCACTGACATCACCAGCTCTCTCCATTTCTCTTCCCTCTTTCAACTGGCTCCAGGGCCTTCACCCTGAGCTATATCCCCAGCCCGTTAAAATTTTTATTTGGAGACAGACTTTTGCTAAATTACTGGGATGGGTTCCAATTTGAAATCCTCCTGCCTCAGCCTCCCAGAGTGCTAGGAGTATAGGCCACTATGCCTGGCAACTCCATTCATTTCTTTGGGGATTAGCTGGGGCCTTAACCTGGGCTGGGGCCGTACACTAGTAAGCACAACAGTCTGGACCCGTTGTCTGCTCAATCCTCTAATGACGCCAGCTACCCAGCAGGTGTCCCAGGCAGGGTCAGATATGCAACTAGTCCTCTTCCAGCCCCACCTTCCCGTCTCATCTTCCGCAGGTATGGCGCCTGCTGCCAGGCACGTGTATGCCACTGAATCAAATGGAAGCCGGCACCTGGCCCCCACACCCAGAGGCGGGCACATTTCAAACCACCTCTCCAAGTGCCAATGAAGGCCCCACAGTGACCAACTCCCTCACTGTGTCGATGGACTGCTGTTTGGACTCTGTACAAGCAGAACTATGAGACACATAATCCCCTTTCTTAATACAATACCCTGTCCCAAGTATTTTGCTATAGTCACAAAACACACTAGGACAGACCCTCACAGCGGAAGTTACAGAGCATGTTAGTATCTGGGTCAGCTCTCTCCTCTATTTCTTCTTGCATCTCAGACCTTTTCTACACTATCCTCGGGGCCCTCCGGCTTGGATCACATTTTGCTTGTGAGCCTTAACACACTCTTCAGGTTTGTGGGCGATAACCCTCCTCCTCTATTCGCATTCAGATTGGACAGTTGATCTTTGGTTCAGGAACTTGGGGTAGGGTATGACAGATGAGATTTATTTCTCATTCACACCTAGAGCTCTCTGGGCTTCCAGAGTTATGGGGAAGAGGAAAGTTTCGCATTAGACCAGCTTCCTCTGGGCCCGCTGTGAACACAGAAGCCTCGGTTCACCCAGCGCAGCTCTGCTGTCCAGGCAGTGTGTTCTATGGGTGGCCCTGGGCCACTGCGTGCTGCCATTGTTCCTGACCTGGTCACGCGTGGGCTACAGAACTGCTATCTTACTAGGTGTGATGCTTAATCTTGACTGCTAACAATGGGTGTGAGATGCCTAGGAGATTAGAAAAGGACATCTGTGGTGGGTCACGGAGCATGACATAATGGGACCATAACTGGTCCCTGCACCTTCCTCTCTGGCTCTTCTGCGGCTCTCTGCTTCCTGGCTGCCATGAGGTAGCATCTTTCCTCTGACGCTTCTGTCATGCTTTTGTCTTAGAGCTAGCTGACCGAGGACTGAAACCTTGAACCCAAAACATCTTTTAAACTGTGGGTGTCAGGCATTTTGTCCCAATATGTCTGGCATCTGCAGGGCTTTTCAGAGGAGTGACATAGGCACCAGCTGCACCAGGTGGTGGAGCTGGGTCCTCATGTGCCCAAACATGCTCCCACCACCCCTCAGTCCCTGGTTTGCCACTTGCCACATGAATGGCTGGTCACTCACCCCTGGACTCGGACGGTGTGCGAGTGCTCTGTGCCACAGCCTGGCGGGCCATGCGGGGGGTCGATGGAGACTGAGAGGCCGCGTTTGCCATGAGTAGAGGCTGGGATGGACACTAGGGTGACCGTGTGGGGCAGGTGGGAGCCAGGGGAGTCAGGCAGGATCTGCTCGATGACGGGGGTCACCACTGTTTGGTAGTAGCAATGCCCGCTACAACCCAGGGAAGAAAAGAGTGTCAGGAATGCTATTGGCACTGCCATCCCTGCAGCCCCAGCCCTTCAGCTGACTGATGGCAATGCTAGCAGGGACAGTGCACAGTGCCAGCCAGGCCCCTGAGGCACAAACATTGGCTGTCCACTGCCTACGGTGTGCAGCACTGCCTGCGGATACATCCAGTTGGGGAGGAAGTCATTAAAAGCCCATCTGGGATCTAGTCACACTGTTCTCTAATCCAGCTTTACTGCTATTGTATAAGGAAGATTTTATCTGCCTTTGTCTGTGGTTCCTGGGAGAGACTGAGTCCTCGGAACAGGAACATCTGGGTTATTTATGAGCCCCTCAGACTGCGCCTGAGTCCTGCTAATGGGATGACTCAGGGGTACCCATCACCATGAAGACCAGCGGTGATCAAAGCTGGGGCTCCAGCCAGCCTGGCTTCCCAGGAGGGGGCTGGAAATGGAGCTTTGTCCTGTGGCCTGGGAGACCATCCATTGCGACTGCACATTGAAAGCCTAATGAAGTCCTGGACGCAGAGCGGGCTGAGGGAGGCGCCCTGGCTGGTGACTCAGCGAGGCGTGGGGGCAAGGGTATCTCCATCTGGGAGTCCTGAGAGGTGTCTTTTATAATAAAACTGTGATCCGAGGCACAAGGCTTCCCAGAGTTCTGAGAGTCACGTAGCCGATGATCTGACTTCACACACACATACACACACACACACACACACACACACACACACACACACGCAGAGCCAGGGATCCCAGCTGGTCAGGCATGTGGGTGGCTTTGGGACAGGACTGTGCAGCTGGCATCTGAGCCAAGGGCAGCCTCGAGGGAAACTGCATCCTTAGCTTGCAGGCTCAGTGCCAGCTCCGGGGGCTGGTGCCAGCACTGCACTGCAGCAGTGCATGAGGAAGGGAGCCGGGGTGTTGTCTGTCCCACGCCTGGGGTTCGTGACACCATGGGAGGGAAGAGGCATAGATGGGTGGCATCTGTCTGGTCCTCTGACTGCACCCAGGAAATGCAGGGCCTGGGCAGGCCGGGCTGGGCACCAGGGCTTGGCAAGGGACCCTGGCACTCACCAGTACAGCTTGGAATGCTCCACCAGGGTGTAGGTGTCCCCATCCCCGATGAAGGTCCCACACGCGAGGCAGATGAAGCATTCAGGGTGGTACTTCAGCTCCCCGGCCACCTGGTGGAAAGGTTGGGGACAAGAAGGTTCAGTGACCCAGGAAGCCAGCTGCAGAGCTCCTGGGCATTGCCATCTGCACAGACAAGGGCACAGGGACTGTGCAGTCCAGGAGCACTGGAGAAGGAGAATGTGCACACTCTCACACACAGAGCTAGGTGCGGCACAAGTCAGGTGCTCACCATGACCAGCCCCTTGGTGATGTGCTCCGAGCAGCCGTGGCAGGACTCGCCGTAGCGGGCCCAGTAGTCCTTCTTGCAGAAGAGCTGCCCATCCTTCTCATAGTACTGGTGTGACAAGGTGGCACTACACTCACTGCACCTGCAAGAGACAGCGTGCGAGAGTGGGGGAGGGGGCTGATAGGGCAGCTGAAGACGCACCCCACCCTCCCCTACCCTGCCCTCCTGAGCATCAGAATTAGGATTCTGGTCGATGGGCAGAAGCTGGCTGTGCTGGGGCACAGGGCTGGGTAAGTGGGGACAAGAGTGGATTCAGTTCCATTTTGATGCCCCAATGGAATGCCTTGTGCAGTGCACACCCTATGCAACCTCTCACAGCTGCTGTGCCTACAGAGGGCTTCCCCTGAGGGGTGAGGGCTGCTTTTCCTCAGCGCCTGTTGCCTGTTGTGCCAGGAAGATAGTCCAGAAGGTAAGTGACTTGCTCTTAAGTCACCAGGCAGGTAGAGGAGGAATGGAGGCCCCACTCCAAGGGGCAGTGGGCATCTTCCACCTCCCCCTGCCCCATAGCCCAGCAGCTGTGTGAGATGCTGGCACTGGAGGCCTGTCTTTATCTCATAGGCACGGGATGCAACGCCAGTTCATGGGATACAGGCAGAGACTGCTCAACACAGATGAGCGCACCTAGAGGCAGGGCCAGCCGGGGCCAGAAGTTCTCCTGGCTCCCTGGAACCCTGCAGGTGATGAAGGTCACAAGAGGGGCATTCAGGGTACAGGCCAGCACCTCCCAAGCAAAGGCTTCCCAGCTTTGCCTCAGAAAAGCAGCCATGAGGGATGGAGCAGGGCAGACGGGCAGCCCCAGGCAGCTGGGAGAAACCAAGAGTCAGACCAACCTGCCCCACAGCCAGTGGAGCAGAGCCAGTGGCTCTGCTCACCAGGAGCAGCTTGCTTTCCTGGGAGGGTGTAGAATGTGGACCAGGGCACCCTGTCAGCTCTGCCAAGGTCACACAGGGCCCAGGAGACAGGAGGCAGCGGGTGGGGGGGTGGAACCCAGTCTCTCCCAGGTGGCCTGTGTATTGGCCCTGGTGGGGGGTGGGGTGAGGAGTAGCTAGACATGGCCGGGGATCTACCCCTTTATTCGGATCCTGCTGGTTCCCCTTTGTCTGGGAGCCTGTGGGGAGGGGCTGGGACTGGAGAAGCACAAAATGTCAGGGTTCAGAAACATGGGTGGGGGTGTGCCCAGGAAGGGGGCCCATAGCTCATCCCAGGGGATTAGGGTTAGGAGGAGGCGGCAGCGGAGGCTGTGGACCAGTGACAGCAGAAAGACCATGACGTCATGGCCACTGCCCCACAAACCCAGGAACTGCACAGGGCAGGCACCACCCCTTAGGGCTGTGGGAGGAGCCCTCCGTGGAAGTCCCCAGTGTGCCTCCCCTGGGCTCTAACCAAGCAGAAAATGTGAGCCTGGACCCCGATAGCTAGCGGAGGCAGTCTTGCTCCTCCCCCACAGTCATCAGTAACCCATCTGACCTTTCGCCAACCACACACGACTTCTCCATGGGTCCCAGGAGTGTTCCGTCCTGCAAGGATCCCTGTCTCTCCCCTGCCAAGCTGTTGGAACCGGCTACAGGACACACTGCCTGCCTCTCCTTTCCCCAGGGCTCGGTGGGGTTTGGCTGGGTGGAGCTCAAACCAGCTGCAGTCCCCCAACTCCCCTGGGGGGAAAAATGCTCCTCGATCTTCCCTTGAGCCTCACAGCCGTCTCCACTCACCACAAAGTCACCATGCTGCTGCTACTGCCAGCTCCCAGCTGCAGCCTCAGGGGCCTGGTGTGTGTCACCTGGCTCCCCAGCCCGGACACCACTTCCTTGAAGCCCCTGGGGCCCCAGCACATGGGCACCGCAGCCTCTGTCTGCTCTCCAGCTCCCCGCTGTGCACCTGCAGGATCCCTGGGGTTCTGGCTGGCAGGGCAGCTGCCCAGCCCAGCCCAACCCAGCCTTCCCCAAGAACACCAGCTGTCTGGTCCTGCGCATGTACCCGGGGCTGCCCCAGGCGCCCTTTTCTGACTCCATCTGCTCCCTAAGTGGCCTGCTGGGTGGCACTGACGGCACAACACCCTTTGGCAGGTAAAAGATACACAGAGGCTCCAACCCTCTACTGTCCTGATCTCTCCTTTCTAGCCAGCAGCTGGAGAATGCAAGAGCTGGGGACAGGCCTGGCTCTGGGGGTCTCGCACAGGCCAGTGGTCCCCACAAATGGTGTGAAAAAGGCAGGAGAGGAACTGAGCTGGTGGGGGGCCAGCCAGAGTGAGACTGTGACGGACCCTCCTGCCCTGGCCTGCTTCAGGGAACCCTCTGGACAATGGGGAGGACAGCGCTGGCTGGAGCAGAGGTGACAGGTATGAGGTTCATCCCTCCCAGGGTTCCTCTTCACAGAGTAGAAAAAGCAGTCAGAGGGCCAGCTGTGTGTAGGGAGGCGCCCCAGAGAGGCCCAGAGCTGTGCTGTGGGCTGCACCCCCACAGCGGGCTGACAAGGACCTGAAGTTTCAGTTCTGCCCCAGGTGGGTCTGTCCCAGCGCTGCCTCCAGCCCCAGTGCTCCCACCAGCAGCCAACCAGGTGGGCAGGGGGTTCCGCACTTACTTAGCCCCTCTGCGGTAGCGGTTTCTTCTCAGGGGTGCAGCCCGCAGCATCCTTTGCAGCAATGGCAAGAGGTATTTGGAGGCTGCGGGAGTGCATGGGTGGCCTGACCAGTGCTTCCTCATCCCACCAGAAGGCTCAGGATTGGAGGGTGTCGGAGGTGGGGCCAGTGAGACCACACAGGGAAGAGGGTCCAGCAGTGTGGGTGCAAGGGCCTTGGTCTCAGCCTGCAACAGGAAGGAACTAAGCACCTTCTGCCTGGGCTTTTATGTAGGTGAACAGGGAAGGATGGGCTCTGACCCCAGGCAAGGAGGTGGAGGAGGAGGAATCTAGGCT
>PVJX010001343.1:127355-167653 GCA_004027295.1 Dolichotis patagonum
AGAGGAGGAGGAGGAGGAGGAGGAGGAAGAGGAGGAAGAGGAGGAGGGACCTAGGCTCTGACCTCAGGCAGGGAGTTGGAGGTTAGGCAAGGAGGTGGAGGAGGAAGAGGAGGAAGAGGAGGGATCTATGCTCTGACCCCAGGCAGGGAGGTGGAGGTAGAGGGAGATAACCTCTAACTCCAGGCAGGGGGTGTATCTAGGCTTTGACACTGGTCAGAGAGGTAGGAAAGGGGGGATCTAGGCTCTGATTCTACTACTCAACCCTCAGTTTTTCTCATTAAGAGAAAGGTCCCCTTTGTGCTTCTCAGCCTCTGCCTGGCCCTCTCTGCAGACAGACAAACTCAACACAGCTGCCTCTTCCGGGGCTGTCCCCAAGGGAGTGGAGGTTGGCTTCCCATGGACAGTCTGTCTTCTTCCCATGAGAGGTTCCCTGAAGAGGGGAGGCTGTACCTAGTCTGGGCTTGACTGTCAGCCAGCTGTGCCCTCCTGTCCACCAGGCCTCTGGGGAGATTACTGGGCGGGGCTCACACATAGAGGCAGCAGCTGGGCCAAGAGAAACCTCCACCACCAGCCTGGCCATCATCTGCTGGGAGGTGGGGCCCCAGGACAAAGGGGTGGGCCTGGGGTGACAATCCAACCTCAGTACCAATGCCAGAGGCACTAGAGGGCCCACAGCAACCCTCCCACAGTCCACAGAGGTGTGTGGCACTGCTCTTCAGACATCCCCTGCCTCCTGACAGTCGCTAGGCCCTGGTGACAGCCTGGGACCACCTCAAGGGCAGGGCTAGGGACTGTGTTGGCACTCTGCTGAGGGCTCAGGCCACAAGACATAAAGAGGATGCACAGCCATGGGTTCCCCCAGCAAACATCCCACAGGCTAGCTGAGTCCATGCTGCCTGCTGGCAGCTGGATTTTGGATTCTAGACGGGCCACCTTGGGGCCTTTGGACATGGTCCTCCCTTGTAGTACCCCTGACTCCCAGCTACACCTCTCAGAGCACTGTCTCTGCAACACTTAGTGCATCTGTCTCTGCCTGGATCGCCCCCTAGAAGGCAGGGACCCTGAATCTTGAAGGTGACAGGACAGAGCCACAGACTTTGCAGCCAGGCTCGTAGGGACACTGGGAAGACAGTGACAGCTCACCTCAGCACTTGCTTCCTCACCTGTCATGGAGCCTCAAGAAATAGCACCCACTCCACAGCTTGTCTTAGGGAGCTCCCTAATTACCTGTGCATGATTCAGGGACCCGGGGAAGGGCCAGCAATCACAGGGCCATCTCCTCTCCCTAGAGACAGACGAGCCAGCTAGAGGCTGCAGGCCCTCATAGCTTGTCACATCCCTCCTGCCAGAGCAGCTTCAGGAGGATCAGGGACAAAGGGAACAAAGGTCTCAATGTCATCAGCAGAATCATAGCTCTGAGATGTGTCCAGAGAGGACCAACCAGGATCCAGAGCCTCAGGTGTCCTGGCGAAAGCCAGTCTGGTTGCCTGTCAGCCACGTGTCCCTGGCAAGCAGTGACCTACCTGAGCTGCTTTCCTGAATGTCAGAGTGAGGACGTTGTTAGGTCACACAGCTTTGGGAGTTGTTGGGAGAGCCACACAGAAGGGGTAGGAACATGTGTGCAAGCTACCACATGGAAGTTGTCACCGCCTGTGAGCCCTGCCTCACTGTGAAACCTGGGTTGCTCCTCACCAGGGACAGCCGCTGGCCCTAACTGGGGCCACTCCTCCCCTGGTGGAGCAGTGTAGGATGCTCGAAAGTCAGGTGCCCAACAATCTCTGCTCCTCCTGCAGCTTCAAGCATGGCTCCACCTTCACTCCCCAGCCCAGGCTCAGGGGCCTCCAAGCTTCCCTTGGTTCCTTTTGGCTCCATGGCAAATCCCTCTGCAGGGTAGAGCTGGCTCAGTGGGGGCTCTTCTTCCTGATGCCACTTCCACCTGGACTCAGGCCTGTGCGGTCAGGGCCTGGCAGGGCACCTCCCAACACAGACGCAATGGGGCGGCCCCAATTACGTTGTGATCAGCAGACCATGCCCCCTTCAGTGCAAGGGTTAGAAAGCCAGACCTGTGCTCCTCAGGCCCCCACCTCCAAAACAAAGACTCTCCTGCCTCAGTCTTTCAGCGATGAATGAGCAAGACACAACCTGCAGCGATGAATGAGCAAGACACAACCTGCAGCCAGGTACCTGCTTCTGCAAAGCCCTCAGCTGTCTCCTGAAGCCTCAGCAAACATGGCACCTCCTGTGGGTTCAGGGGGCGCTTCATGAGCTAACTTTAATGGACAGAGGATGACAGTGACAAAGATACTGAAAGCAGGTCACAGGGTCAGTATCCCTGATCCAAAGTGATTGGGAGCAGAGATGCGTCCCAACTTACTGAACTGCAGAATATTTGCATAGATGTAATGAAATCTCTTGGGAAGAGGCCCCAAATTTGAACAGGAAATTGACTTACAATTTCATATGCACCTTAGACACGAAGGTGACTTCAAGAAAGCATTTTTTGTGTGCCTGGGTCTGACTGTGACTGGTCACATGAGGCCAGGTGTGAACTTTCCACTTGGTGGCACCGTGTTTGGTACTCCAGGTTTGGGTTTTGGAACATTCTGGATGAGAGCTGCTCCACCTGCATTCACCAAACAGGATCCTCTCTCTATCTGAAGTGATCTGCATCCTCAGTCCCTCTGACAGTCCCTTCCCTGCCAAGGGACAGCAACTTTCACCAGCTTGTCAGACCACAACGTCAGAACACAGCCCGACCCCAGCTGTCTGCTGACTCCTGAAGGCCAGCAGGAGGTCCTTGCCCTGGTATTCAGTGCCCTTCCCAGACTGATCCCAACTCTAGCTCCTCACTGCATCCATCAGTTCCTGCTATTCTTGCCAGATTTGTGGTTCCTGTGCTCTCTGCTCTGGGCTCCTCCTTCTGAGTCACCCTGCCCTACTTCTGGCCACTGGTCTGAGTGGGCACTGTGTGTCCACTGAACCCACTGACTGTGTGACTTCAGGCAAGAGAAGTGACCTCTCTGTCCCCACTTCCCTCTGGCAGAATGAAGGCCACACAGTATCTACCTGTGCAAAACACTAAGAGCAGGGCTTGGCCTCTGCTTAATGCTAGAAGATGTTAGACTGATTCTTTTTTTTGGTGGGGTTACCAGGAATCAAACTCAGGACCTCATGCTTGCCAGGCAGGTGCTGCGCCACTAAGCTAAATCCCCGGCCCAAGTCTAATTCTTGTGTGTGTGTGTGTGTGTCTGTGTATGTGACACAGGATGGAATCCACAACTTCATACATGCTAGGCAAGTGTTCTACCACTGAGCTCCAGCCTCAGCCCAACTTACTCTGTTTTGTTTTGTTTTGGTTTAGGTTTTGTTTTGTTTTGTTTTGAGACCGGGCCTTGCTATGTAGCCCAGGCTAGGCTTGAACTCACAGGTGCTGAGTGTGCAGAGCTATGCCCATCCTGATTTATTCTTAAAATACGAAACAACAAACCAAGTGTGGTGGTACATGTCTGTGATCCCAGCATGCAGGAAGCTGTGGCAGGAGGATCACTATGAATGCAAGGCCAGCCTGGGCTACACAATTTCAAGGCCAGAATGCACTACACAGTGAGACCCTGTCTCAAAAACAAAATAAAACAACAACAAAACCTCAAAACAACACAAATCAAGGATAAAATAACCAGCAAAATAAATTCCTGTTGGGGATGCTGAGCTCTGCAGGGCCTCCCAGTTTCCCTGAACTCTGAATTCACTGATGCACCAGGCCCTGCACCCGGAATTACCTTTCTACTACAGGTTTCCATCCAAAAATCACATGCTTGCACACCTGCCCAGCCTCATGGCTGAGCTGCCAGCTGGGCTTCTCAGGACGGTCCCACTGGGTCCCCTCTGAGTCTGCACCTTACGTTCTATTTTGTCTGTGGTCATAGCCCTGCCCCTTGCCTCCCTGTCTGTGTCTGGAGGCCAGGCCTGAGCTCACTCACTGGACCCTGGGGCAGGGGTCCAGCTTCCCTCAAGGCTCAGTTTGTCTTTGCATCCTGGGGCAGGAGCACCTGGGGCAGGGTATGATGCCCTCCACTTCTGCCCCACCTAGGTGCCAGAAGGCCTTGGTAATCCAGTTGGCTCCCAAGCCACTGGGGTCTATGCCCATGGATTCAACTGAGGCCAGGTTGAATTCAGGAAAATTGCCTCTGTACCAATCAGATACAGATTGCTTCTTGTTGTTATTCCCTAAACAATTCAATAGAACTACATACAAAGCATGAACACTAGTAGAAACTGTTAGTAATCTAGGGGTGGTTAAAGTACGCTGCAGAAGCAGAGGCTTGGTGGTGCATACCTGTAGTCCCCACTACTCAGTAAGCTGAGGCAGACGGACTGCTTGAGCCTAGGAGTGCGAAGCCAACCTGGGCAACAGACCAAGATCTGGTCTTAAAATAATGGATATGTATTACAGAATATGCAGAGGTTCTACGGAAGTACTGTGCTGTTTCATTTTATATAAAAGACTTGTATCTGTGGAGTCCTGCAGCCAATGCCCTGTGGCTGGCAGGCGACCACCACAAGGCTGGAATGCAGGTTTCTCCCTCAGAGGACTAGGAGGACAAAGCAGGAAGGCCTCTAGGCATCTTACAGTCAGAATGCTTCATTTTAAAGAAGGGAAACTGAGGCCAAGGACTCACTGGAGGACACAAGGAAGAATGGCACCAGGAGGAACACCAGGCCTCTGGCAGCCCCAGCCAGCCCTACCTGAAGCAGTCTGCATGCCAGTCAGCATTCAGGGCCTGGAGGTACTGGCCGTCATAGATCCTCTGGCCGCAGCGTGCACACACGGGCAACTCGCTTCCTGCAGGGGTGCAAGGGAGTCGGGAGCATTCTTAGGAGGTGCAATTCAGTGCAGGTCCAGCCTGTGCTGCCCACCCCACGTGGCCCAAATGCCCACATGCCCAGCACCCTGGCTGAGCAGTCACTGTGCCCAGAAAAGTCGTTGGTGTGGGTCCTGCTGAGAGGCTAAATTATCCAGCCTGGTTGGGCCTCAGTATCCCTAGCTGTAAACTGAGGAGGAGGATCAGATGTCTGTCCACTCTCCAGCAATACCATTCAACTCTGGATCTGGTAAAGTAGATGAGGAGAAAGAAAGCAGAGGATTTAGAAATAAAGTGGCAACCCATAATCTTATCACAGCCCTCTTTCCTCCCAGAAATACTGGAAAAGGGCTTCAAAGCCCAGGGACTGGCCAGGGCTGGACTGATATATCCTGGACCAGGGGTGGGGTGGTAGGTGCTTGCCCCACTTGGGTATGCCTGGATTGACATGCTGGGGCTGCAGAGTTGGGCACCCCATACCTCCTGAAGCTGGCCACTGCTAGACATGCTTAGTCATCCCTGGGGCCTTACACCCTCGGATCTGGTGGTCCCTGCCAGATGCCTCAGGTCTGCCCCTCCTCACAGCAGATGGGGAGATTGAGCCCCAGAATGGGCAAGGCTTGCCCTGTTACACAGCCTGGACCAGAGCCACAGCCTGTCCCTGAGTACCCAGGGACCTAAAGTCAGGGCAACAGTGAAAGAGCCACACGGAGCTGGGGGAGGGCTCTGGGAAGCTCCAGGGGTGCAGGTGGGCTGCCAGGACCATGTGGAGACCCCAGAAGTGAAGCTGGGAAAGGAGACCCAAGAACCTGTTTTGGGTTGGGGGGATCTTCGCCAGTCTCTGAACCCTTCAATTGGGCCTAGCAGAGAGGAAGGAGCTAAAAAGAAGCCAGGACCAGCGTGACCCTCCCAGACACGACTGATGGCAGGTGCCAGGTTTGGTGCAGGGAAAGGGAGAGGGGACGGGGTCCCGCAGGGCACTGCCACCTCACTCTTCTCTCTGCCCATCCAGCTTCTACTGCCTGGGGGGTCAATTACCCGGTCCCCAACTGTACAGACGGGGAAACTGAGGCCCAGGATGTGAGTGCCTGGCTCAAGGTCATACAATTCGGCAGGCGCGGGGCGAGATGACTTGGACCCAAGGCTGCAGCTTCCCCAGCCGCTCTGTGCTACCCAGGCCACGTTACACATGGGATGCGGGCGGCCACAGGACAAGGCCCGGGTAGACCCCACACGCAGATGAGGCAAGGCCCGGGACTCCTAGGGCGGACTACGGACAGCTGGGATTGAAAGGGAGGCGGAGGGGGCAATGGGGGGTGGCGAATGGGGGGGACGGGGAGGGGCTTGCGCATCCCAGAGGCAGGGGCGCGGCCTCGCGGTGGACCCAGCCGCTGCCCGCGGCTCCCGGCTCCCCGCCCTAGGTCCCGGCCCCCGCGCCCCCGCGGCCCCGAACCTCGTGCCCCGCACCTTCCTCTCCCATGCGTTCTTCCCTCCAGGTGCAACAAAGTAGCGTCAACCTCATGCACTCGGCGGGGGGCGGGGCCGGCGGGCCGGGGCTGGGGGCGGCCGGGCCCGCGAGCTCGCCCACCGCCAGCCCGGGGAGGCGGAGGCGGGGAGCGCGGGCCGGGTACCGCTGCTTCTGAGACACCGGCTGGGACACCGGCTAGATGCCGCGGCGGCCTGGAGAGCGCGCGGAGGGGCGGACCGAGGCGGGGCCCGAGAGCTGCGGCAGGGGCGGGGCGGGCGCGGCGCGGCGGCTGCATCTGCCCTGCGCGGCCCCGCCCCTTCAGCGGAGGCCCCGCCCCTCTCTGGGAGGGCCCCGCCCCTTGCAGACCGGTTGGGGCTTCGGAGTCTGCGCGCCCCGCCCCACCCCGCCCCCAGGTCGCCCCGCCCCCGCCCCTTAAGCCTTTCATTCATCTTTCGGTCCCCAGGCGTCTAGTTCTCCCAGAAGCGGCGACGAAGCTGGGTTGTACGCTCTGATGAGGTGTAGACACCCAGAAAAGTCACCTCCGCTTCCCAATGGGGAGTCTGTCTGACTCAAGACAGCGAGAAGCAAAAAACCCAAAACAAAAAAAAGAGAAAGACCTAGTCGAGAACTGGTGCACCATGGAAACGCTGGTGACGGTTGTGGGAAGTCCTCACCCTGCTAGGAAAACTGCAGTGAGGGCGGCGGGGCTGAGGAAGGCGATGCGCGAGTCTCAAGGCATCCATTTGCCCCGGGCGCAGGACCAGGGACAGGAGCGAATGCTTCCAGCTTGCCGCAGGCATTCTCAGTATGAGTCCCTGCCAAGCGCCTTGATTAGTCCAGGAGCGGACGCAGGGGAATAGTGTTTGGGCTGAGTGAGCTGACCAAAGGATTGGGCTGTCCGGTGCAGCACTAGAAGGGCAGAGCGCCTGTCTGCAAGTGGGCAACCATAGGATTGCTGGATCCGGGCAGGGGCACTCTTATTTCCCCCAGATGCAGCTCCCACTGGCTGGGAGGCTGTGGGCCGAGGTAAGCTGCAAGTCGGAGCAGAGCTGACTCAGGGTGCAGCTGCGGTGAGGCAGGGTCAGAACAGGCAACACTCAACAATCCCCCGCTGGAGGGGGGAGTTTAGACTTCCTTTATTCTTTTTTCACATTGAGCTACACCCCTAGTCTGTTCCCTTTCTCTCTGTCTCTGTCTCTCTTTCCTTTTTTCTTTCTATAGTGGGGATTGAACTCAGAGCCTTCATACTTAGCCACATCCCTGACCATTTTCTTTTCTGTTTCCATTCTTGTTTGAGACAGGGTCTTGCTATGTAGTTAAGGTTGTGCTTGCACTCACCATGTAGCCCAGGCTGGTCTCTTCCTGACTCAGTTCTCAAGTGCTGGGGTTGCAGGTGTGTGCCACCATACCTGGCTTTTTTGGTAAAGTCCAGGTAGATGCTGGTGCCCTCCTGTCTACTGGTCAGATGGTTTCCAGGTGATGACATAAAGTATTCCCAGGGTGCATGAAGGAACTCAGAGGTGAGATGGCAGCACTGGACTTTCCTCCTAGGGTCTAGGGTATGTAGCAGGCCTAATAGGAAACAAGCCCACTTCGCAGGATGTTTATTTTACAGATATTCCTCATTTGACACCTGAGTTTCACTCTTTTAACTAGGTTGTTAAATGAGGAATTGTACATAGTATGTAGGTTACAATACTCAGAACAAAAGATATGGTCAAAGGAAACTCCATCTTGATGACTTTGCTTTTATTTGCATAGCTCTTCCATGCAGTTCTGTAATGTATAACAACATAAACTGTAGTACTGTACAGTATAATCAGCAAGAATTACAGTACTGTATAAACAAAGTCTACTATACAAGTATATATATGTATATATTTTTGTATATATATTTTTTAAATTAAAAAATGCTTTAACTTTTTTTGGTACTGGAAGTCAAATTCAGGACCTTGCGCATGCAAGGTAGACACTTGTGCTGCTGAATTATATCCCCGGCCTACATATATATATATATATATATATATATATATATATATATATATGATAGATAATTGTACTATTAATTTGTTAGTTCATTGAAAAGAACAATTTGTGCTTTCATTATTTGACCATTTTTCATGCCTAAACCTTGTAATCTGAATGACTACTTTGAAAATAACAATATGAAATATATTAGTGTCAATTTTCTATTATTTTGTTTTGAAATTCTGTATAATCACTTTTATTTTGTTGTTGTTTTTGTTGTTTTGTTTTAAAAAAACATTTCAGTTCTGTAAAGAAGATGTACAGAACTGCTGGGCATGGTGGCACAGGCGTATAATTCCAGTACTCAGGAGGCTGAGACAGGAAGATTGTGCGAGTTTGAGGCCAACCTGCACTACACAGTGTGTTCAAGGCCAGCCTGAAGCATGTATCGAGACCCCGTCTATAAAAAAAAAAAAAGGATCATAAATCCGAGTTGTCGGTTGTTGGTCTGAACAGTGTGCCTCAATTATAAGTCTGAAGCTCATTAAACAGGCAGGTCACTAAACAAAGAGTATCTGTATTTATTTACTTTAAAGACAGGCTCTTGCTATGTTTGCTCTGACTAGTCTTTTTTTTTTTTCCTTTGAGACAGTGTCTTACTATGCAGTGCAGGCTGGCCTTTAACTTTGCTTGTGTAGCTCAGGCTGACCTAGAACTCCCAGTGACCCTCCTGCGTCAGCCTCCTGAGACATGGGATTACTGGCGGACACCACCATGCCAAGCTCAGACTAGTTTTGAACATCTGGGTTCAAGTGATGCTGAATAGCAGAGATTAGACATATCCCATCTCCTGAAGCACATGTTTAATAAAGATGATGATTACAATGGGCAGGGAAGAGTTGAGGGTGACCAATAAGGACTAGCAAAGTTGCAGAAGGTGGCAGAGAGGCAGGAGATTAAGGTGTGGCAAAGCAGCTGGGCAGTTGGAGGTGACCTGTCAATCATGGAGACCTGTGACTCACAAAGATCCAGTACACACGCACAGAACATCTTCTGGTACCAGAATAGGGTCTGATACCAATCAGAGAATGCTGTCTTCAGATCTGCTGGCACAAGAGCAGGCCGAGCCCCACACCTGATACCGATCTCCTGGCACAAGATGAAGGAGGTTTGAGATAGGATGGCCTAGCTCTGACATCGTTATCAGAGACAGTGGCCATTGAACTCTTGGCTGCTGTGAGCCTCTTCAGCGTCCCGCCCTACACTCTGCTGTACCGGCCTGCACTTGCTCTGCAGAGCACACTTTCTTTTCCTTCTTTCCTACCCTTAATAAATGTTAAACTTTGCGTTCTTTATTTGTGCTGTCCAATTCTTTGAACAGGACAATAAGAGCCTGGAAAAGACCATTGGCTACCACACTGTTGGATGACAGCAGCAGACACCAGCTCGATGCAAAGAGGCTTGGTGGGGGAATTACGGGGGTTGGAGCTGGGTGTGGAGGTGCATGCCTGTAGTCCCAGCGCTCAAGAGGCCAAGGCAGGAGAATCGCCACGCGTAGGAGGCCAACCTGGGCTGCATGGTGAGCCCAAGGCCTGAACTACATAGGGAGACCCTGGAGCTAAATATAAGATGTGATTAAAATTGCTGGTGAATGTCTAAATTATAAAAATTTTTATGGTAAAAGACACATAGTTGTGACTCTCCCTCAAACGATTTCCCCTCATTGTGAACCCACCCACTCCATTGTTTTTCCCGCTTTCTGAAGTAGTTCTGGAATTCTTTCTCATGACTGTTGATGGTTGATTGAATCCATGTAAGAGAAGCTCAGCTAAACTGGCTCAGCAATTCCATACGCTAGCGCGCCGAAGAACCCGCTTCCCCCGGTGGCTTGTCACCTGGATGGTATAAAGGAGAAGGGAAGATGGACCAATCTGCTTCTGTTCTTTGGAGGAGCTCCAGTTGTTGCCTTCGCCTTGGATGCCATCTCCTGGCTTCCAGCGCAGACTCTTCTGCTTCCATGGCAGACCCATTGGCCTCCTGATACGGACTCTCACGGGACACTGAAGTGAGCTCCAGACCTTTGATTATCGGATCCTTTTGTCTCTAGGGTACAGACAGACCCTCTGCATGTGACAGAGGACACTGCAGCGAGCTACAAGGCAACTAGGCGCTCACGAAAAACAACTTCCAGAATGGCTTCGGAATGTGACAAGAATGATGGATAAGTATGTTTCAAGTGAGGAGAATTTTGAGGGGAATTAATTGTGTTTTTGGTTTTTTTGTACTTTAAAATTTTTCATTGGTGCATGTTAGATGTACATAATGGTAACATTTATTGTAAGGAATGTGTACCTCTGCATGATATATCTTTTTTTTTGTACCAGGAATTGAACTTAGGACCTCACACTTGCCGGGCAGCTGCTGCACCACTGAGCTACATCCCTGTACATGATATATCTTGCATTTTCTTTTCCCCTTCCTATCCTTTCCCTTCAACCCCTTTTCCCCTCATTTACAAAGCGTTGTTTCAATTTTTTTCTTTTCTTTTTTCTTCTTGTCCCTTCTTTCCTTTCTAGCTCCCCTCCCTTGTTCCCCTTTTCATTTGAATTTCTTCCCATTTCTCAAAGTCTGTTATACATTTTGGTCTTTATTTATACTTTCAGTTTCTCGCAGGAGGGGAACAACACAGCAAGGCCTAAGCCTGGGTCCAGCAGACCCATCACTTGCTTTTCTATTGTAAATTTGTAGTGTAACAGTATAGTAGCAGGCTGTGTGCCTCAGTGCCTTTCCCTGAAGGATAGTGGATGCAGTCTACGTGTTTACCCACTTAGTATGGCAAGGAGTATGCTTGTGTACAAAAGTGTCAAAATGGAATTTGGACCCACCATAGACAGTTTTTGTCTATGGTTACCAGAGCATCACAAAGGGTCCAGTAGACCCATACCACTCAGTGATTTGCTGAAAAAAAAAAGTTTTCAAGCTGGGGATATAGCTCAGCAGCATAGTGCCTGCCTGGTTAGGCGCAAGGTAGTGAGTTTGATCCCCAGTACAAAAAAAAAAAAGGTTTTTTTTTTTTTTTAAATTTTTTTCTGGTAGAAGTAGCCCAATTCAGTACAATGGCACATGAAAAACCAGATTTTCAGGTTTTGAAGGAGGTCAAAAGTGAATCGTCAGTTTACTCATGCACAGATGATGAAGATGATCCATTATGGCAAAATACGCGCTTTCATAATGCAAGAGTGGTGTGGGTGTATGGTAAAGATGCTGACGATGACTTTGACATGGACCATGTGAGCCAAAGTTCCTGTGACAGTGAAATGGAGCAAGAATCAATTGAAACAGGAAATGCAGACCTCCTTGACTCAGATGATGTAGAAAACAGCAATGAGAGTTCATGTTTGCTTAGTTGAAACATTGTGAAATGGCTATGCCACCAAATAAAACAATCCAGTGTTAAAATAGGGCCCAAAAATATAGTGAAGGTCTTGTCAGGGGTGAAACATTGGACAGAATGCCAGCACTGCCATTCAGTGCTGGAAATTGTAACAGATGAAATGCTACAAGATGCTGTGAAATACACAAAGGCTGAAATGCAAGTACAATGTCCTGTATGCATCAATAGCCATATTTAAAAAGTATGTTTCTTATGACATCTCACTATCTGAACTGAAAGCATTCATATGTCTGCCATGCTTAGAGCAAATTTCTCATGGTTATTGCAGGAATGTAAAAGACTTATAGAAAAGCAATGGGTCAAAATATGGCATAAGAATTTATGCCCTTAAGTAGATGTGAAGAGTTATTATGCTTTCACTTTTGACATGTATGCTAGAATTCAACCATCAGGTCCTTATTCATGTAGTAATAAACCAAATGATTTTTATACATTTAAAAAATTTTTAAAGATAGTAAAATCCAACAAAACCAATCAAAACAAAGCAGCAAAATTGGTATAGAACTTCAAAGCAGGATACTAGCTACCATAGTATATCGTATTATCTCCACAATGGTTGTCCATTCCATCAGGTATAGCAAAATCAAACCAAAAATCAAAACAGAACCTTGAAGAAAGCAAAAACAATCAGAACAAAGCAAAACAGTGAGAACAGTATTGGATTTCAAAGAGAAGATAGAAGAAGTCCCTCATATTTGCTATATTGCATACTGTCATCCTTCCAAGAAATGCTCACACTGCTGGCCCCAGGCCTGCAAAATCAACCGAAGGGTACAAGCATTTAGTTGCTTTATGTACCTTGTTTGTTATCAGCTCAGCCTGTCTTCCAAACCAGTGGGTTGTGAACAGATTTGTTGATCCCATCTCCCAAACTGATTGGAATGTGACATTAGACAGTTGGTTTACTGGCTTCTAGTTGGTGCTACATTTGTGAACAGAGCACAAGTTGACCAGCGCAGGAACTGTACACAGGAACAAAGTAGAAATTCCAAATGAAACGTTGTAATTTCAAGACAGAATTGTATAGTTTGATCTCTGAATTTCAGAAAGATATACTATTGGCCTCATATATGGCAGAGAACAACAAATTGGTACTGATGTTAGTATTGCATTATGCTGGATGTGATGGAGCATGCTTATAATCCCAGCACTAGGGAGGCTGACGCGGGATGATCACCATGAGTTTGAGGCCAGTCTGGGTTACATAGTGAGTTCAGGCCAGCCTGAATTGCATAGCCAGAACCTGTCTCAAACAACAACAACAACAACAACATTGCACCATAATGGGAATACTGATAGGGAAACCTTGACAGAATGGAAACCTGAGATGAAAACTTTGAAGAATGAAACCAAATGTGGAGTAAATATTCTTGATCCATTCTGCCAGTCTGTTTCTTTTTATTGGTGAATTGAGACCATTTACATTGATAATTAGAACTGATCTTTATTGACTAATTCCTTTTTTTTTTTTTTTTTTTTTTTTTTTTTTTTTTTTTTTTTTTTTTTTTTGTCTTTTTGAGACAGGGTTTCACTATGCAGTTCAGGCTGGCCTTGAGCTCACTTTGTAGCCCAGGCTGGTCTTGAACTTGCAAAGATCCTCCTGCCTCAGCATCCAAAGTGCTAGGAATACAAAATTCTTGTCTTGTTATATTCCTGTTGTTGGTTCCTATCCCCCCGCCCCGTTTAATTGTTTGCCTTGCCTGTTGGATTCATTCTGTTGGGGTTCGTGGAGTTATATCCTTGTTATCCGTTTCTTGAATGTCCTTCAGAACATTTTGGAGTGCTGATTTGGTGATCATGAATTTCCTCAGATGTTTTTTGTCATGGAAGTCTCTTATTTCTCCATCAATTTTGAAAGACAGTTTTGTGGGGTACATCAATCTGGATTGGAGCTTTTCTTTTAGGGCTTGAAATCTTTCACTCCAAGCTCTCCTTGACTTGAAGGTTTGTGTTGAGAAGTCTACTGTGATTCTGATGAGCTTTCATTCATAGATGATTTCTTTTTCTCTACCAGCTTATAAAGTTCTGTTCTTATGTTGAATTTCTGGAATCTTGACTATTATATGCCTTGGTGTAGATTTTTTTGAACATGGCTAAAGGGATTGCTATCTGCCTCACTTTTCTGTATGTAAAATTATTTTTTCCTGCTTGGGAAGTTTTCTGCCATGACTTATGCAAACAGGTTTTTGTTTGTTTTGTTTTGTTGTCATTTGTACTATCTCTTGCTTTTTATTGACTAATCAGTCTTATGTGATTCTTCTTTGCATCATCTAGCAGTTGTTGGATTGACTTCATGGTCCCTTGCTATTTTATTTATTTATTTATTTATTGGTAACGGGGATGGAACTCACAACTGTGTGCTTGTGCAAGGTAGGCGCTTATGCCGCTGAGCTACATCCCCAGCCCTTATATTTATCTTTTTGAGACAGGGTCTTGTCATACAGTTCAGGCTGGACTTGAACTCATTTTGTAGCCCAGGCTGGCTTCAAACTCACACCAGTCCCCTTACCTCAGCCTCCTGAGTGCTGGGATTACAAGCATGTGCCACCACACCTTGCTATTTTAAAGAAATATTTCTTTTTCTTTTTTTTCTTTTTCTTTTTTTTTTTGGTACTGGGAATCAAACTCAGGACCTTGTGCTTGTCAGGAAGGTGCTTGTGCCACTGAGCTAGATTCCTTGCCCAAGAAATCTTTCTTTTCATCATCACTAACAGCAGTTCTGTCTTCTAGATCTAATATTCTGTCCTCACATTGGGTCATTCTGCTGGATACACTTTCAATGGAATTTTTAATCCCCTAGTTATTTATTTGAATCTGTTTCACGGATTTCACTTCTTTCCTACATTGGGTATTCATGACTTCCACCATCTTCCTTTTTCTTTTTCTTTCTTGAGACAGGGACATGCTATGTAGCCCAGGCTGGCCTCAAACTCATAGCAATCCTCCTGACTCAGCTCACGAGGGCTGGGATTACAGGTGTGCTCCACCATGCCCAGGTCCATCATTTTCCTAAGCTCCTATTCATTTTATCTGTATTTGGTCTAGCATCACTAACCATGTCTTTCATTATGGCCACCATCTTTGTAGTTAGCTGAGAAATTACTTCTTATTTGATTTTTTTTTCTAGAGCCTCATTCATCTGCTTTACTTCACTTGTTACTACTTCAGAGAGTCCAGGCAGGTGGCTTTTGGATACCTCTAGCTCTACCTCATTGTCCTCTGGGTTTGCCTTTGTTGAGCTGGAAGTCTGGGGTTGCATCATGCTTAAGTGTGTTCTCATTTTCTATTTTTAAAAGAATTTAATTACTGAGTTGATACTTGTAAATTGCTTGCGGCAAACAGCTTTATTGCTAGTCTTTAGAACCTGTAGGAAATGATTACTTCTCAGAGGTGTTTTCCAGGAATAACTGGCATTTGGCTTTTGAGTCTGTTGCAAGATCTCACATCTTCAATTTATTGGGGGTGAGCAGTTGCTGTCTATTTGATTTAACCCCTGGTTCTTTGGCACTGGCCCGTAGTCTTTTTTATGACCCTTAGGCAATCTCAGTTTTGGCATACCAATTAGAACAATTATGTCACCTTTGCTAAAGCAGTACAGTCAGCAATAACAATAGCATCAAACACAGGCTAGACAATGACAAACTGTGGTGACTATTAATTTGCCTCCTTTAGCCATATGAACTAGAGTTGTGGTTATATAAAAAAATATAAAACAAACCAGAAAATTATATATAGCAAATATGTCCTCAGTATGGTGATTTTACCTTTAGGAGAGAAAATTTAAAAGGGGTGGGGAAAAATAGAGAAACAGAAGAAGAAGAAGAAGAGATGAGAAGCAAGGCTGGAGGACAAAGGACGATTGCACAAAATTTGGGAAACTGGTGCAGAAGACAGAATGAAAGAGAGAAGGAAGAAATAGAAGAATAGAACAGAAACAAGAACAGAATGACAACAAAAAATAAGAAACAATGTTTACACTCATATAAAAACAAGAACAGTCAAGAAAAAACCAAAACAGAATGAGAACAAAAACAAGAAAAAAAAATGTCTGCTTCAAGGCATGTCTTTGCTGTCACTGGTAGAGAAAGTGGGCAGATGGAGCCCAGATCCATGTTGATTAATCCCAGCTGTAGCTTTATGGACTGATAGAAGTGGGGTGGGGGTGAGGGTGATTCCAGCAAGCCTGCACCTTTAGTTTCACTGAAGTTCAGGTTTGTTTCTAACTATGAGGCTGGAACCCAGTTTGTTCAGCCTGCAACACTCCATGTGCCTCCTGCCACCTTGAACTCAGCTTCGTTGACCTTCTGCCATCTTGAATTTGGTTCTGCCTCACATGACAATGGAAGCTGCTAGATGGAGCCAACCTGAAACTGCTTTGAGTTTCAACCTTGGCCCCTCTCCAAGATGGCTCATGAATAATCGCCCTCTCCTAGGACATATTTGAACCTGAGTAATTCACCAGCCACCGTGTCCATGGCTCCATCCCACTAGTATGTTTCCTCGTGAAGCCCTCTGGGGTCATAAGTAGTCCCTGTGTGTCTGCAGGTTCAAGCTGCCGCTCCCGTGCAGTAAATCAGGGCTCAAGGAGAAAGCCCCGTTTGCCACCTCCTTCTGCGTTGAAATCTCTCTTTGTTCTCCCCATGGGCTTCAAGTCTTGCTTCGGATCCTTGCTGGGTCCTGGGGACCCACTTCTCTCCTTCTCTTCCTCACGCTGCTATATTCTAGCATCTGGTTGCCAAATATCAGAGAGGCTGTTTCTCTGCTGCTCAAATACCTAAAGCCAGAATTCTTAATTTGCACCCAAATTAAGATTTACAGCTGGACATGGTGGTCCAGTCCTGTAACTCTAGCATTCCAAGTGGCTGGGTGGCAAATGTATATTTGGTGTTTGTGCGAAGATATCTCACTGATGGTGTCCACTGTCAAAGTTTTCCTGGTGGGGGGCCGATAGCCTCATAGCAAAAGTTCACTTACTCTAGTTCTGTGATTGGAATGGGCCCAAACCTGCCAAGCTGGTGCTGGTGGAGCACAGCTGGTGACAAGCAAGAGGCTGCTTGGCGACGGAAAGGGGCCACAGGCTGAGCCTGGCTGTTGCTGATCATGGAGCCAAAGCCTGAGCTGTTCTGGCCTCAGGACACAGCTGACATCACAGGGTCTCTGCTGCCAGACTGGCCTGCCACCTCCCAGCCCACTCAGGGTGGCCTGGTGACCCTCCTGACCTTGGCTTGAACTGCAGTTACAGGTCCTGAGCGACTCTGCAGGTCTCCACTTGGGCAGCAAGGGCATCTCATACCCAGCGCATCTCAGTCGGAGGATAAATCTTTGCTTCTGGTTTGCTCCTCCTGGTATCTCTCATCTCAGGAAGTGACACAGTCACCATCCAGTAAATCAGGCTGAAAAAAAGAAAAGAGACAAAAAGAAAACAAAAGAAGGAAAAAAAAGGACTTTAGTCCTAGTGTGTGGGCGCCCAGATGCCTCTCCTCCCCTCTCCCAGCATCAGGTCCTCCTGCAGATCCTACTGGGTCTGTGTGCAAAACACACCCAGAGCCTGCCCCTCCCTCTTCCTTGGTCTGCTGCATTCTCAGGGAAAGCAGCCCAAAGTCAGGACCCTGCTCTGTCACCTTCAGAGCCTCTGAGCCTGCAGGTCCATGCCTGACACTTTCTGGTCTCTAAACCCAAAGTCCTCTTGGAACCTAGTGTCTGGCCACTTCGTCCTTATTTCTTCTCTCCTTGGCCACTTTAAAACCACACTACACCTCTCGCAGTTGCTCCAGTTTCTCAAGCAGTAAGTTGTCACAGGGCCTGCACTGTCCCATATAACCAATTCTTTGTCACGTAGTATTGGAGCTAATCATTTATTCACTGCATTAGTTTCCTGTTCCAGTGGCCCCAAATCCAGAATCAGTTTCACCGAGCCAAACTTAAGGTAACCAGGGGTTCTAGCTAAGGTTCTAGGGGAGAAACTGCCCTTTGTTGTCCTCCTCTCCTTTGTGGTGCTGGGGATGGGGAACCCAGGGCCTAGTTTGTGCTAGGCAAGTTCTCAGCCACTGAGTTGCACTCCTGCCCACTTCTTCATTTCAACCGAGCTAAGAAACAAAACAAAAGCCCCAGATCAAAATGAAACAAAAAGAAGATTGTATAGCTTAAGATTTACTGTCTTCCTGGCACACTGGGACCTGCACCGTGCGGTTGACTTGGGGTGCCAGGAGAACAAGGAACTGCTCCTCTCTTTGGGGGGCGGCTGAGAGTGTGGCAGACTTTTGGTGGCCCAAAGGAGAGAGACCCTGGCACGTCGGGACCTGCACGGTGCGGTTGACTCGGGGTGCTGGGAGAACAAGGAACTTTTCTCATCTCTGGGGGATGACTGTGATCCTGCCTGCGTGTGGGCTGAGAATCAGACATCTCATGAGTCCTGTCCCCCATCCTGTGTCCCCCCCTCCCCCCTGCCTAGCAAGTGGGAGCCAGTGAACCACACATCTTGTGAAAAGATTGACTATGTTATTTAGTATGAGCTCTCCATATGCAAAGATAAGGACAACCATTTGGAAGAAAACAAGAGACAGTACGACAGATAGTGAAGATCTCTGGTTGTTTAGCTTTGAAATATATGCTTTCTTGTGTCTTATTCTGTTCTGTTTTGTTGTGTTTAATTTTACTCCCTTTTAAAATAAAATAAAATTTAAAAAAAAAGATTTACTGTCTTAAGTGTCTCATACAGTAGTATTAAATGTATTTCCATTGTTATGAAACAGACTTCCAGAATCTTTTCATCTTTATTATATTATTATTATTGTCTTTTTTGAGACAGTCTCACAGTGTAGTTCAGCTGTCTTTGAACTCACTTTGTATCCCAAGATGACTTCAAACTCATGGCAATCCTGTCTCAGCCTCCTGAGTGCTGGGATCAGTGTGTGCCACTATGTCCGGCCAGAACCTTTTCATTTTGCAAATCTGCAATTCCCCAGCCTCCAGACCCCCAGTAACCATCAGTCTACTTCCGAGTTCTATGAATCTGACCACTTTTTGAGATATGGTCTCACCATGCAGTTCAGGCTGGCCTCGAACTCACTATGCAGCCCAAGCTGGCCTCAAACTTGCAGTGATCCTGCTGCCTCAGCCTCCCGAGTGCTGGGATTACAGGGATGTGCCACCATTCCTGGGAGGAATTGTTTTCTTTATTTCCTTTCCAAATTGTTATTTGTTTTTTTGTTTTTGTTTTTGTTTTTGTTTTTCTTTTGGTACTGGGGATCAAAATCATGACCTTGTGCTAGCCAGGCAGGCGCTTACACCACTGAGCTAAATCCCCAGTCCCTGTATAAATACAACTGATTTTTTTGGTGTGCATCTGCCACTGGGGATTGAACCCAGGCTCTTTACACTGGGCTAGCTATATCTCCAGCCCTTTTTGTTTTATATTTGGAGGCAGGGCTTTACTAAGTCACCAATTGCCCAGGCTAGGCTCATACTTGTAATTCCTCTGTCTCGACCTTCCAGAGTGCTGGAATTACAGACATACAAACCTGGCTGCTAAGACTTATAATATTATGTTGAATAAAAGTAAGCATGCTATCTTGGACATTTGAAGAAAAGCTTTAAGTTTTTCACATTTGATATGATGTTAGCTATGGGCTTTTATCTTTTCTTTTCTTCTTTTTTTTTTTTTTCTTTTTTTGAGATGGAGACTCGCTATGTAGTCCCAGATTGGCCTTAGGCTCTCTGTAGCCCAGGTTGGCCTCAAACCCATGATGATCCTCCTGCCTCAGCCTCTTAAGTGCTGAGATTATAGGCATGTGCCATCATGCCCGGCTGCTGTGGGCTTTTTTCATGATGAACCTCCAGGATACATCCTGTTGGTCGCATAGAATCTCTTGAACATGCTATTGGGTCAGGTTCACAGGATTTGGGTGAGCATGTCATATCTGTGTTTCTCAGGAATATTAGTCTGTTCTTCTCTGTGTCTTTGTCTTGTTTGAGTATTAGGATAATGTCATCCTCTCAAGATGATACTGGAAGTGTTCCTGCTGCTGTTAAGTTTTTGGAAGGGCTTCAGCGGGTTGGTGTTAGTTCTTTAAATGGTTGGCGGAATTCTCTAGGGAAGCCATCTGTTCTGGACTTTTTTCTTTGTATCCCCAGGATTTTAAAAAAATTGGTACATTTTAGATATATATAATCATAACATTCACCCTAGGGAATTTGTACCTGTACATGACATATCTTGCTCCTCCTCCTCCTCCTCCTCTTCTTCTTCTTTTTCTTCTTCTTCTTCTTCTTCTTCTCCTTCTTCTTCTTCTTCTTCTTCTTCTTCTTCTTCTTCTTCTTCTTCTTCTTCTTCTTCTTCTTTTCTTCTTCTTCTTCTTCTTCTTCTTCTTCTTCTTCTTCTTCTTCTTCTTCTTCTTCTTCTTCTTCTTCTTCTTCTTCTTCTTCCTCTTCTCCAATCTCCTCCCTCTGGACTTTTCCTTGTTGGAATTTTTAATACAGATTCATCTCCTTACTCATTATTGATCCATTTGGATAGTCTGTTGTTCCATGAGTCAGTCTGGTAGGCTGCATGTTTGTAGGAATTTACTTATTTTATCTAGATCTTTCCATTTGTTGGCACACAGTTCTGGCTTCTTAGAAGGATACTCATGGTAGCATTTAGAGCCCAGACTGATGGTCTCTAGCTCACATCTGTGAAGCTCTTATGGGTTGATTTGATGCCTCCCCAAAATTCATATACCAAAATCCTCACCCGAGGAGCTCAGAATGTGACTATATTTGGAGATAGGATCTCCAAATTAAGTTAATTAAGTTAAAGCAAAGTCATACCAATGGGCTGTAAGATGCCTGGGGTCCTTCAGAAAAGAGGTTATTAGGACACAGACATGCACAGAGAGACCAGGAGAAATCCCAGTAGAAGCCAGCAAGAGCAGCATGCAGTGGTGCACCCCTGCCTGTCATCCAGCACCCCGGGAGGCTGAGGCAGGAAGATCACAAGTTTGAGCACAGCTGAGAAACTTAGTGTGACCCTATCTCAAAATCTAGAATAAAAAAGGGCTGCAGATACAGTTTAGCGCAAGAGCCCTAGTAATGAAAATAAAACTGTGAGCTCTGAGAAACCAAGGCAGGGAGTCTGGAGGGCTGAGGCCTGGGGCTGCCAGTTGTGCAGGTCCAGAGAGCTCAAGAACTGGTGAAGGGTTTGTTTATTTATCTGATCAAAGAAATGAACTGCTGGGCGTACTGGTATGGATCTATAAACAGAGCTGCACGGGAGGCTGAGGCAGAAGGATTACAAATACAAGGGAAAGTTGGGCAATTTAGTGAGACCTTGTCTCAAATCATAACTCAGAGCAAAGGTACTGGGTTCCATCCTCAATACACTCACCCCCCACCCCGTTGTAGCTCAGTCTCTAGTGGGGGTGGGTAGGGTGGAAGGAGAAGAAAAGAAAGAAATGAGGAAGGATTGACTGGTTGGCTGGGTCTTTTGCCCCGCTCTAGGCAAGCCAGGTCTTGCTCCCTGGCTGTTCCTGCAGTCCTGCTGTGGGCTGCCTTGAGCCAGGGCCCTGTGCCTCTTGACCCATCCTCCAGGGCTCCCCAGCTCTGCTCCCTCCCTCAGGGCTCTCTGGCTGTCCTGTGTCTGGAAGACCTCACCTTCTTCCAGCCTATAGTCTTTGCCTGGTAAATTGCCTTTGCTTTTTTTCTTTTTCCTTTTTCCTTTTTTTTTTTTTTTTTTGCCTTAGATGAGGTTTCATTAAGTCACTAAGGCTGTGCTTGGACTTGCAAACCCTCTTGCCTCAGCCTCTTAGATTGCTGGGATTACAGGTGCACACCTCTGCACCCTGTGGCCTTTTGTCCTTTTCCACACTTCTGGGGTGCTCTCTCAGAACATCACTGCTCTCTCTTTCCATCCCTACTCCTTGTGGCTCCACAAGTGTCCTTGCCCACAGACCTGCAGAGACAGTGCCACTCGCACTCAGCAGCATGGTCCCGGGGCCTCAGTCCTGCTGAGAGCGGTGCACAGGGCCGTGGAGTCAGCCTCAAGGAGACAGAAGCAGCTCGAGGCCTTGGGGATCCTGGGAGCGGACTCAGTGGTCTGGGGAGGGAATTCTTGAATCTGGAACCAGGAACATGGTTGGGGGGCAGTGGGTTCCAGGTGGATACACCTGACTGTGGGCCCCAGAATTTGGGGCTCCGGGGTCTGGAGGCCAGGCTGTGGAAATGGGTCAGCTAAAGGTGTGGTTAGTCTCTGCTGCCCCCTGCAGGGGCTGCTTTAGGGGGCAGCAGGGATCCTCTGCCACTGTCTGGTGCTCTCAGATCAGCCGCACCCTCTGTCCCTTGGTCTCTGACGAGGCTAGTGAGGTCCCCTCCAACCTCCATGCACAGCCTGAGGCCTCCGGCCTGGACTGTGCTCAAGGCCCCGGCCCAGGGGGAGATGTGGTAGATGAGTCCATCACTGTGGAGGTCATTTTATTATTACTATTATTAGTTTGATATGGGGTCTTGCTATGTAGTTGAAGTGGGCCTCAAGTGTATCACCATCCTCCTGCCTGAGCCTCCTGAGTGCTGGGACTACAGGTTTGTGTCACCAGGCCCAGGTTATGGAGGTCATTGTTAAAGGACAAGAGGAGCTTGGAGAAGGCTGGGTGCCCTGGGTGTCCGCAGTAGATGCCTGGGATCAGCAGTCTCCCCAGCACACTGTGGGTGGCCGAAGTCACCCCACTGCAGCCCCTGCTTCCTACTAGGCCAGGTGGGAAAACACAAAGGAGCCCAAGACAGTTTCCTTTAAAAGGTTTTCATTTATTAGTCTTTTCTGAAGCAGTTAATTCTTTCTTATTTTTTTTAAATGTGTTCCATCCAGAGTTATACCAGAGTGATTAAAATGAAATTTCTTCTGGGGTACAGCTCCCCAAATCAGCAAAAAGAAAAAAAAATTTTTCCAATGAACCACGAAAATAAAACCCAAAGAGAACATCAACAATTAAACATAATCTCCAAATATCCAGGACAAAAAATAAAATATTTATTGATCTATCACAGCGAGACACAAAGAGATGGGGGTGAGACATGCTCTGTAGTTACGGTGGCTCAAGGGAGGGTCGGGGGTACAGTACTGCGTGTGGGGAGATCCGGGCTGGGGACTAGAGTCCTGTCCCCCCAGCCCACATGGCCTCTCACACCCTGGGCCAGCATCGGGGTGTGTGGTGGGGTGGAGGTGGGGCACAGGCTGCCACAACAGGTGTGCCCAGCCAGCTCATGGTGCTGGGCAGTTGACTGGGGACAAGGATGGAAGGACAGATGGACGGACAGACAGATGGACGGGCAGTGGGCTCCTTAAGAGCAAGGGGGCCATTCCCAGTGTTGTACGTGTGGGGTCTTCCGACTCTAAGGGGCCCCGGATGTGGGGAACAGCCATGGGGAGGGGAAAGGGGGACAGTATGACCGAATCCAGCTTTAGGTTTCCGGTGCTTGGGTACCAACTGGACCACAGCCAGGGGTGGCTCCTGATGGGCAGGGGGAGGTGGCACTGCCCAGGAAGCGTGGGCACCATCTTCAGAGCAGCCCTGGGGAGGGGAATCCCCAAGGCTGCCCTTCCCTCCTCCTCCCCCAGGAAGACGAGAGCACCAGCATGTAGCACCAATTTCCCCGAAGGTGGAGGCTGTTGGGGGAGCTCCAGGTGGGGAGGGGCCGGGGAGGGCCCGAGCCCACCCAGTCATGGCCTCTGAAGGGGGCCCCCGTGGTTGGGGCCCGAGGCCACCCCGCTCTTGTTTCCTTGTCCTGTCTGTGGGCGTCCAAGGCCACCGGCCTGCAGTCCCCTCCCGGACGGGGGTGGGGTGGGGTGGGGTTTCAGAGGGTCTACATTCTCCACCAAGCAGTAGCACCAACGTAGATGAGGTCGAGAGTCAGGGGTCCTCCCGGAAGCTCACTTCCTCTTCCGGCCACAGGATTTCCCCAGGCAGGCCCCACCTGCGTGGGGGCAGGGGGACATCAATCAGTCTGAGCCCTTTGGGGCGTCTCTCCTGCCTCGACCTGCTCTGACCACCTCTGAGAAGCTGAGGGATCCTGAGAGGAGCCAGGGCACATGCTGACCACTGCCCCAACTCCCAAGGGCAGGGAGGGCACAACAAGAGCGCCCCAGATATCCATGATGAGGTGGGGACTCAGAAAGGGAAGGGGCCAGGTTGGGGGCCAGGCTGGGGCTGGATGCTGCGGGAAGGGAGCCTTTCAGGAAAGTGCCCAGAGCAACCTGTCGGATAGATACTTCAAATGCCAAGGTATCATCAGAATGCTGAGGCCAGAGGGCGGGGCAGAGGGTCTTATCCACATCAAGAGAGGCCAGAAGAGAAACCCCAGATCCTTGGGCCCCCCGCTGGCAAGGGTCTGATTGACAAGGTGTCACAGGGGCCTGGCCCTAGCCACGCGAGGCTCATCCTGCCACCTGGTGGCAGAAAGAAGGCCCATGGCCGGTCTGGAGAGCCTGGGCATCTCCCAGGGCAGGCCAGGGAGCCGGAACCCTGGGGCAGGGCCTGTCCATCTGGTGTGTCCTTGGGCTTTCTGGCCCTGGCCTCAGCTACCTCACCCGTGGAGCGGGAAGCATGTGGGGGTAGAAGGGAATCCAGAGTCCTGAGGGACCATTGGGCGGAGTCATGGCAGGGGGTTGGCAGCAGCTTCGGAATCCGAGGCACCCCAGCCAGGCCTAGCTATGTAGAAGGGGTAGGTGGCACCCAGCCCCATCTACCCACTTGCTATTAGGCCTAGGGCAAATTGGCAGCCCCTCCCCAAGCCCAAGCAGGAGGACAAGGTCCTCTCCTGGCCTTTGCTCCTTGCTTATTTACCTTGAAATCCAAGGGCTCCCAGGGCCCCTCCATAGGGCTTGGGGGGCTTCCCTGTAGAGGGTGAGAGGGCGCGATGGGCAGGACATTTCCAAGGCCATGTGGCCAGACCTCTCTCACCTCGCTCCTCTCTCCCACCCAGCCTCGTTCCTGTCTTCTTACGAGGGGCCAAGCCTGAGGCCTTCCTGTGGCTTGGTCCCAGCCTGCCACAGTCACCCTACATGCTTGATGTCCAGGCCTAGCTCCCAGCTCCTCCAATCCTAGCTCCCTGCTCCTCCAATCCCTCCCAGTCCCCTCCCTTTCTTCCTTCTTTTCTTTCTTCCTTCCTTCTCTGGAGGTGGATCCCAGGGCTTTCACATTGAGCTACCTGCCCAGTCTTTTTAAATTTTTATTTTGAGATAAGATCTCACTATGTTCTGCCCCGGCTGGGCTAGAACTTGTGATCCTCCTGCCTCAGCCTCCCAGAGTGCTGGCTACAGGCATTTGCCCCCATTCCCAGAGAGTTACCTTCTCTTGGTGGGGACTTGTGAGTCTCCCCAGTGAGACACTTGTTCCCTGTCTTGCTCCCAAAGCTTACTCAAGTGCCAGGGACACTGGAAATCAGGACCCTTGGCTCCTGTCCCACATCCTGGAACTGACCTTTCAGCTTCTGGGACTCCCCCAGGGGCTCCCTGAGGCCCCCGTGCCAGACGATCAGCCTGGCACGTTCCCCAGGCAGGACTTTTCCTCTACCCTGAGAAAGGGTCCCTGCCTCGGGCACAGATGCCTTTTTATTGCTGACTCACCACCGACTCCCAGGCCCCCAGCACCGCCACCTGCAAGGCAAGGAGGGAGCCATAAGTGTGGTCACTTCCGGGAACCAGAGAGCCCTCCAAAGACAACACGGCCAGGCCCCTGCTGAGGCCGGGTGGGTGGGCGTGTGGAGTGAGAGGGGTCAGATTCAGGGCCTAGGGGCCTCCACACTCTCTGAGCCTCAGTTTACATTGTTTGTAAGTAGAGAAGCTCTCTATCCCTGGGGACCTTGAGGTGTATGATGTGTTTGAGAAAAGCTGATGTCCCCTGTTGTTGGGAGGGAGGAGACAGGACGAGGGGTCTCTGGTTGGGCTGGGGTCTGGCCTTGCATGGTCTGAGGTCTCAGGGACCACAGGGGAGGTAGCCATGGAGGAGGAGGAACCCAGCCAAAGCTCAAGACAGGGGTGCCAGTGTACCTGGGAAAATGGGAGACAATCCGAAGCCAGGTCTGGCTGCCACGCCTGCGGGACAGATTTGGGGTTGGTGGTGGTACCATCCCCGAAGCCAGGGTGGCTTCTCCTGATACCTGCCCTGCCCAGCATCCTGTCCCATGCCTCAGCTCTGTGCCCACTGGCACTGCCTTCACCCAGAGTGCTCTGTTCTCCCCTGGACTTCGGGAACCCCCTCTGCCAGCCCCGGGCAGGACTGAGGATTACACAGCAAAGCTGGCCCTACCTCCTGGCAGTGCCCTGGGAATGGCTCCTAGGGCCCCGCCAAGGCCAGCAGCACCTGGGGAGAGGGCACGGGGGGATCAGTCAGGACGAGAGCCAGTGGCAGGGGCCCTGACATGCCTGGTTGTGGATCGGGGCAACCTAGAGGAGATGACCATGGGCAGGAGCCCGTGGGGCAGGGGTGGGGGTGGAATACAAGTTGCCAGCAGGCCTGGGTGGGGACAGATATTAAGGGCCACTCACCATATTTGGCTGCTTTAGCAGCAGCAGCTGGGGACACACCTGGAGAGGGAGGGTACAGGAGGGCTCAGGAAGAGCCCAACTCCCTGCCTCCCCTCCTCCACCCACCATTCCATGACCTTTATTAAGCTCTTAATGTGTGTCCAGCCTCAAAGCACACGCCAGAAGAAGCCTGAAGCCAGTTCAGATCAGAAGACCCATGACCACCCAAGAGAGAGCTGGGTAAATCCCCTGGAATGTCAGCACCAAACCACTGCACAGAGGCTTTGGGAAAGAGCTTTTTCTCTAGGCTTTGGTCGCCCGGTTCCAAAAATGGGTGACCACCTCCCACCTCCAGCGGCCAGTGGGTTGAATGAAAGGAGGGAGGATAGGGACGGGCCTCTGCAGGGGGACAGCTGGCTCCACTTGCTCAAGCCCCTGCGTAAACAGTACTTCAGGATGCAGGGACCTAGAGGAAAAGGGACAGGCACACAGCCTGGGACAGACACGGCAGGCTGGAGCAGGCAGGGCGCAGGGTAGCCAACGGTAGTGAAGGTGCACACAGAAAGGGGCTCTAGAGGGACTGACTGTGCCCGTAAGAAGCCCTGAGACGCATGCTGGGAAAGAAACTCTGAGCTGGCCTCGGGTTGTCTCCCAGGTACCCAGGTGCGCCCGGCACCTGGCCCTGTCTGGCCCTGTCTGGCCCTGTCCTAGGCAATACAAGGCCCTTCCTCCTCCACTTCCTCTTCTTCCTCCTCCTCCTCCTCCTCCTCCTCCTTTGTTCCCACCGTGCCGGTATCCAGCATGGTGGGAACAAAGGCTATGTCTCTGGTTCATGCACACACACATCATGACTGTACTCTCTGACCCTGGAGCAACCTCACCTCCAAGTCCACCAGCTCCCAGTCCTCCGACTCCAAGCCCCCCAACTCCCAGTCCTCCAGCTCCAAGCCCACCGGCACCTCCTAGACCTGTGGAGAGAGCTGGGTGTTAAATCTCCTGGCTGAGGGCCACGCCCTGAGTCTGTCTGCAGAGGGACAGGGCATCCTTGAGGGACACAGGGCCTGGCGGCCTGGTCAGAGTCCTCCCAGGCCCAGCCAGTGCTTACCAAACTGAGCAGCTTTGGCGGCAGCTTTGGCAGCAGCGGCTGAGGCAGCAGGCACACCTCCTGGGGACACAGAGGGAACTCAGGGAGGAACCATTTGTGGGTCTCAGCCTCCCTTCCTCCCAGCCCATCCTGGGGTTGAAACTCACCTACAACACCACCAGGGACACCTACTCCTCCAAGAGCCCCAGGTCCTCCAAGAGCCCCAGCCCCTGCTGCTCCTGTGGACAGAGGAGGGAGGATTGGCCCCCCAGTTCACAATGCAAGCAGACAGGTGGCAGAGGCGATGCGACCCAGCAGGAGGAGCATTGTGCAGGAAGTCTTTTCCTGAACATCCACGCTGAGTCCTGGCTCCGCCCTTAGCGCCGCAGCAGAACGATGCCCCTCCCCTCTCTAAGGGTACATGGTTGCCTCCTTGTGCCTGGGCTAGTGCTGGGAGCTGCTCAGCACGGCAGCTGTGGTTCTGACAGCCCTGGGTTTGAATCCAGCTTGACTCTTGGTTTCTCTATGTGTCCTAGCTGTGACCTCTCTGAGCCCAGAGTCCCATCTTCCTGCTTGCCTTAGGGGCATTGGTAAACAGAGGGACACACAGCCTGAGAACTCTGCAGGCTTTGAATCCTGGCCTGAGGCAGAGCTGCCAGGAACAGTAGTGACTGATTGACAGCTGCCATTCACTGAGACACTGTTCCAGGCATTGCCACAGGAAAGGGAGCCCCCCAGCCCACACTGTGCAGACGGGGACACTGAGGCAGAGTGGAGGTTAAGGCATGTGCTCCAGGTTCTAGGACAGGAAGTGGCTTGGGAGCCATTGGAGTCCTTAGCTTCTCTGCTTGGTGACACTGCCTGGTTTCCCTGGCCATGTCTACAGGTTTCCCTGGCCATGTCTACAGGTTTCCCTGGCCATGTCTACTGATTTGGGCTGGTAGGGCAGCCGGCAGGCCAGGCGATGGGAGAGGAGCTGGGGTGAGCGGCTGCTAGTGTGGAGCTGAAGAAGCTGGGATTTTCCAAGGTGGAAACAGGCCCAGAGCAGCCAACTGGGTCCCTGGCTGAGGCCCCCTGCTGGCTCCCAGGAGGATCGCAGGGACAGACAAATGGGCATGGCCAGGCCAGCTGCCCAGGGCTGAGTGGCTGATGGAGTGGGCAGGTCTGCCACGTTGTTGAGGCTGGCTGGCCGGGGGGCAGGATCAGTCACCGAGAGGGAGGCAGGGAGGGGACGGGCACCCAGATAGGGAGTGCAGATTCTACTCCACCCTGGGAGGAGGCAGAGGCTGCTTGGCCAAGTCACAGTGACAGTGGCTCCCGGGGCCCTTGGAATTCAATGCCACAGTGAAGTTTGGAAATGCGACAGGTGCTTTTTGTTGTCACAGGGGTTGGAGGCACCCTAGGCATGCAGCAGTCCTGGAAATCGCTCTGCTCTGTCCTGCCCACCCCTAACCTGTGCTGTCCAGGCTGGGGTGGGATGTGAGGTGGGGAGGGTGGAGTGAAGCAGGCAGCATGGGGGTCGCACTCACTGTATTTGGCTGCTTTAGCTGCGGCCAGGGATCCAGGTACTGGGAAAGAGGAAAGAGAGGGGCTAAGCTCCGAGCCTGGGGCTCTGCTGCTTCCTCCAGGGAGCCCACCCAGACTTCCTTGGCATGCACTGCTTCCTTAAAGTTCAGCTGGGGTGCACACTGCCAGACACAGGTCTCCAGGATCTACTCGTGCCATTGCCAATCTGATCTGGGGGGTACTCAGGGGCTGAAGTACTGCCCCCTTCTATCCATCCCTTCTCATATTCTCTAGGCCCTGTATGGCCTGCATGAGGCTGGGCACCTAATGGAGAATTTGTTATGCCCTGGGGCCTCCTCTCTCTGAGGTCAGGGGACATCTTCTGTCCAGCCCTGAAAAGCTCCTTACCGGCCCCAACTCCAAATCCAGGGACACCAACACCAACTCCAGCACCAGGGACACCAACACCAACCCCGAATCCAGGAACCCCAGCACCAGCTCCAAAGCCAGGGAGACCAGCACCCAGCCCGGCGGCAGCAGCCTCTGCAGAGAGGTAGGCAATGGGTTGGGGCAGGGCAGGGAACAGCCCTGGGGAGGTGACTGCCCTGGGGACCCAGTCAGGACCTGACCAGAGCTGCAGCCTCCTCCCTGACTCTGCCCCTGACTCTTGCTGACCCTGTTCCCTGGGAATTCCCACTGTGCTTCCTAGGGTTCCCGCTGCCCCAGACTTGGCCCCACCACAGGCTGGGATTTGGGGCTGCATGCCGTGCACTCCACTTCCCTACCTTAGAGCCTGCTCTTTCCTCTGGACAAACTCATCTGCTTCTCCCAACGACCCTTATGGGACACTGGCACCCACATTTGCAAGATGTAGGAGCAGAAGAGCCCCTGAGGTAACTCGGCCCAGGTCTCTCCCTGCCTAAGGGTATGCAGCCAGGTCTGAGGGGCAAGCGGCCCTGGCTGGCGGGGAGTGGGAGAGAGGCGATTGGGCACTCACGGTACTGGGCTTTGGCGGCTGCTTTAGCAGCGGACTTGGCTGCAGCCGGGGTCCCTATTCCTGGAGGGAGAGAGGGGTTTCAGGGATGGTAAGCACAGAACTTCAGGGCCCCCCAAAGTCCACTCATATAGGCCACTCACCTGTAATACCAGGACCAACACCACCAGGCACAAGGCCACCAGGACCAACACCAACACCACCAGGACCGACACCGACAGCACCTGGAACCCCGCCGACACCAGGGCCTAAGCCTGCAAGAGTGAGCACAGCCAATCCTTAACCAGGACACCAAGTCAGGAGCTATGGGTTCTCATCCCGGCCCTGGTACGGCCTTGCTGTGCGACCCTGGGCCGATGTTTTTCCCTTGACGGGCCTCCCCATCCTCCTGCCCCATAGGAGGTGTGTACAAGTTCAGGAGTACTTGGGCTTTGAGGGACAAGTCCTGGGGAATTTGAGTGTGATAGAAACAGGTACATAGGGAGCTCTGAACCAGATGAGGTGGCATATGCCTATAACCTCAGCACTTTGGGAGGCTGAGGCAGGAGAATCTCAAGTACAAACTCAGCCTGGGCAATTTAGCCAATTAGTGAAATACTAAATTAAAAAAGGTTTTTTAAAGGCTGGGGCCAGGTGTGGTGGTGCACATCTGTAATTCTAGCATTCAGGAGGCTGAGGCAAGAGGATTATTGCAAGTTGGAGACCAGCCTGGGCTACAAAGTGAACTCAAGGCCAGCCTGAACTGCATAGTGAGACTCTGTCTTAAAAAGACAAAAACAAACAAAAAAAAAAAAACAAAAAAAAAGGCAGTTCCCAATATTAAAAGAATAAATAAATAAATAAAGTGAATTCTGCAAGATAGACAGATCTGAGTTCAAATCTCAGCTCTGCCACCATTAGATCTGGGACAATAAGGAAAGTTCCTCAAGCTGGGGGAACGTCAGCTTGCACATCTGGAAAGTGGGAACAATCATACTGACTTCTTAAGAGTGTTGTGTATGAATTTGAGGGTTCAAGTCAACCTTAAGTTGAAACATTCTCTGGTCTAACTAGAGATTCTGGTCTCAATCTTGCTTTCTGCAGGTCCCGAGGCCAGGCTCACAGATTACTGCCCTTAGGCCCAGGGTCTGCCCCACAGTGGGGTTCTATATTCAGGAAAGTGTGGGTGCCTTGGGCTCACAAGGTGGCCCTCAGAGAGAGCAAGGGGACAGTAGGCACATGGTGGGGGGGACAGGGACTCAGGGTGTCTGGAAAGGGGCAGGCTGCAGCTGGCTCAGAGGCTATGGGTGGCAGTGTGTGTGAGGCAGGTCCTGGGGTGCTCACCATGCACCTCATGATGTTTCCCTACTCAGAAGGCAATGGACCCCAGAGAAGAGAGGGATCCGAGAGCAAGGGACAGGGTCAGGAGTGGATGTGGGGGTGCTTACCAAACTGGGCAGCTTTGGCAGCAGCTTTGGCAGCTGCGGCTGCTGGGATCCCTGCTCCTGAATGAAGGGAGAAAATGGGGGTTCGACCCCAGCATCCCTCCCCAAGCTAGCCTTGCCGCATCCCCTGCAGAAATCCCCCTGTGTACAGCCTGGCCCAGAAGGGCACCTGGCCATGTCCCCGCCCCACCAGGGCTCCCACAGGAGTCGAGTCCTGGGTGACAGCAGAAGGAGCCTACAGCAGTGATGGTAGGGGTGTCATGATTGCCCCCCAAACTCTAAAGTATTGCAGAACTTCCTGCTTAGGTGCTGCGAATTCTAAAGCATCCTGATTAATGCCTATATCCAAACAACAGAAGGAAATGGGCTTTTTCTCTCTTTTCCCCTTCGTTTCTTTCCTGTACCGGTGATGAACCGAGGGCCTCACTCGTGCCAACATGTGTTCTACCACTGGCTTCTTTCTTAAGGAAACTGAGAAGAGGAATTTTCTCCCGGAAGGAATAAAGAATTCAGACAAGAAACCCACTGATGGGAAAAATAACCAAGGAAGGGTGGCATCGAATGTCACAGTCACTTAATCTCTTCCCTTTGCCCTCTGACCGGTGGAGGAGAAACAGCCCAAGGAAACTCAAAGGTGTTAAGACCTTCACTGCTAAGAAACCAGAAAGACTGCAGGGGGACATGAGACCACCCAAGGCCAGGCAGCAAGGGTTCTGCCAAGGGGCAGGATGACCTTCCTGAGCTCCCCAGCTAGGGACAGGACCCCCGAGGGCTCTTTCCTCAGGACCACCCTACAGGAAATTGTGGCCCATTTTCCCATCTCTGGATCTGGTTGACTTCCACCTGACCTTGGCTTCCTTCTGGGGACCAGCCTGTCTCTGTCCTAGGGCTCCAGATCACCTGGTACTACTCCTGGCACTGCTCCTGGTATTGCTCCTGGTATTGCTCCTGGTACTGCTCCTGGTATTGCTCCTGGTACTGCGCCTGGTATCGCGCCTGGTACTGCGCCTGGTACTGCGCCTGGCACCAGTCCTCCCAGGGCTCCGGCTCCTGCTGTGTCCCGAGGAGAGAGGAGTTGGGGCAGACAGCATGGCTGTCCAGCACCTGAACTCGCTGTCTCAGGGTGAAGCAGTTAGCTTGGCCAAGCTGTCCCAGCCCCGGAGGCTCGAGTAGGAGGTGGCAGGTGGCTGTGCGGTCCAGTTGCCCTGAACCTGAAGAGTGTCCCTGTGGGACAGTGAGGTTTGGGGACAGGCAGGGCAAGGCCACTTACCATACTTGGCAGCTTTGGCAGCGGCGGCAGCCTGAGCTGCAGCTAAGAGCAGAGGAGAGGGTATGAGACGCTCAGGTCCCTTCCTATGTGGCTGGGCAGGACCGCAGCTCCCATCCTTCCTCCTCCCTTAGCACCTGGAAGTCCAGCCCCGATGCCCCAAGAAGAGGGACAGTCCCCATGCCCTCCACCGGTCTTTCAGATGGGACTCAGGCTTACGAGAAAGGCCAGCTCCAGGGACACCTCCAACTCCAACTCCGACTCCAACCCCAGGTGCAACGCCGACACCAGGTCCGACCCCGACTCCGGGTCCAACGCCATAGCCAGGAAAGCCCCCGGGCCCAACGCCATAGGTGGGGATCCCCCCAACTCCCACTCCGGCCCCGGCCCCTGCAGAGGGAAAGAATGGGGGAACGGGTCTTAGAGAGAGAGGTTGGAGGGGGGATGCTGGCTGCCGGGAAGGAGGGTGCGTGTGACCCCAGGTCTGGTCGATGAGGACAGGAAGTGGGTGTCTGGGCTCCTGGCCAGTCTTCTCCATGAGGCCCCCACTCCTCTGTTCTGTGGATGCTCTGGAAAGGGTCAGGAGACAGCATGGGCTTCTCCCAGCTGGGCTTGGGCACCTCTGAGGAGCGAGCCAGAGCCAGGAGAGGCAGGAACGTTGTCTCCACCAGAGACCCCATCCTGGGACTGTCTCAGCCCCGGGGCTTTATAGTGGAAGAGACTAGAGGAGACACCACCTCAGGGCCCAGCAGGTCCAAGTCCCAGCTCCCAGGGACTTGCTCTGTGACCCCGGATAAGTAAATAGTGAGAGGCCAGGTCAGATCAGCAAAGCACTCACCGTATTTAGCTGCCTTAGCCGCTGCTTTAGCAGCTGCAGCTGGCCCGAGAGGCCCTAGAGAGATCAGGGAGACAGAAATGCTCAGGAGACAATGGAGGAGACATGCCCAGGACATCCCTGTGTCCACCTGTCTGTCGCTTCATCTTGCTGTCTATCCAGCCAATATGGACTTGTTCTCCCAAATGTCCACCCACTGTTCCAACTCTGTGGCTGTCTGTTTATTTGTCTCAGTCCACACATCCAGCCACTCAACTCTGTCCACCCACATACCCATCTATCCACCCACTCACCTGCCCACCTGTCCACTTTTTACTCATCTATTCAACCACCCATTTTGGATTCACCTGTCTCCTACCCACCTATTTATCCATCCATCCATCCATCCATCCACCATCCACCATCCATCCATGCTTCCATCCCTCCTCTGAGCCACTAGTTTAGCCTGCTGCCTGCTTAGTCATCTGTTTTGCTCCTGCTCCTTCAGTTTTTCATCTGTCTGTGTACCTCTGTCTATCTATCCATCCATGGACCACCTATTCTGGTCTCTGTTCATTCATCTACTCATCTACTCCATCTGTCATTTTGCCTGCTCATTTTGTTACCAGGTGCCCATCTGCCCTTCCATTCTCCCACTTGCCCCCACCATCTGCCACCATTTAATACTGAGCACCTGCTCAGACAAGGGCAGGGAATGTGGAGATAAAACACAGCTTCTGCCCCCAGAAGCACATTGACTTGGAAAGTAAGTTAGGGACAATGATGCTGGTGGCAGCTAATTGAGAGGTTGTTATAACTCATGGGAAGAGGATGAGGGAACGAATCATGGCCCAGGATGTGAGCAAAGGAGAGGGGTTGGGAAGCATGCGACAGTCTTGGCACTAATTTTTATATTGCTCTATTACACACACATTGTCTCTCTCTAGCTCACCTGCTCCATCTGCAATGCCTGGGACCCCGACACCTGGGACCCCAACACCTGGGACTCCGACACCTGGGACTCCAACACCTGGGACTCCGACACCTGGAACCCCGACACCTGGGACCCCAACACCTGGGACCCCAACACCTGGGACCCCAACACCTGGGACCCTAGGCACCAGGCCTCCACCAGCTCCTGAGGACAGAAAAGGTTTGTTTTCCTGCTGAGCCCTGTGGGAACCTGCTTAGGCCTCCTAGTGGTCCAGGGGAGCCTTGGGGTGACAGGATCACATGCAGGTGCATGGAGCCAACTCATTAGTGAGCTGGGGAGGAACCAAGAGACACCCTGAGGAGTTCTTGGGGTTGGATCTACGGCTAGGCAGAGTGTGACCAACTTCGAAAGCAAAACCAGAATCCCTGACAGTAGGCATCAGGGCAGGGGATTCAAGAGCAGCTGGCGGGTTGGGGGAGACAGGGTGAGCAGAGCAGGAACACCCAGAGTCCCCTCCGGAGTACTGCAGAACCAGGAGGTGGCATCTCAGGTAGAGAATGGGCCAAGGCAGGGAGGTATGGACTATGCCAACAGAGGAGGGACAGAGGTAGCCAGGTGGATGGAGGCCTTGTGGGCATGGGTCTCTGGAGCCCAGGGCCTGCCACGTGGGGGACACTCACCGTACTTGGCAGCCTTTGCAGCAGCCTTTGCAGCGGCAGCTGCTGCAGGAGTCCCAGCCCCTGAAAAGACAACCACAGGCAATGAGGCCCTTTCCTGGGAGTCCTCCCAAGGTCATCCCCAGCCCCAGAACAAGCACTACCTGCGATGCCCCCAATCCCGGGGATGGCACCGGCGCCGCCAGGGATGCCGCCCCCTCCAATGCCAGGGATGACTCCTGCTCCTCCAGCACCTGCAGAGACAGGGGGCGGGGTGCAGCAGGATGTGGCTCCCCAGGCCCCTTCCTGAGGCCGGCCAGGAAGACCCCTGGGGAGCCAGGCAGGCCTTGAACTTGACCCAGCACCCCTAGGGAGACCCCGCCCCAGGGTTCATTTTAACAGGCTCTTTAAGGGAGTGGGATGCTTTAGGTCAGATCCTGCTCGAATGATTGCCGCATACTGAGAAACCACAAGCCGCCGCTCCCCAGGCCAGAGGGGCCCCCAAAGGAATGTTCAAGGCTTCCTCTCCCTGTTCCAAAGATGCAGCCAAGTTTCTAAACTGAGCGCCAGGCTCTGGCTGTTCCTCACGGCCGCCCGCCCGCTCCCACATTCCATGCTTCGCCACCGCCACCGGCCCAGCCAGCCAAGGGGCCTGGGGCAGGGAGCTGCACTGGGAGGCGGGGTCCCCCTCCTACCTACCCCCTGGGCTGGTGGGACAGGCCTCCCAGCCCACCCAGGGAAGGGAAGGACCCCCAGGGCTAAGGACCAGTGGAGGACTGCAGCCTCCCGTGCTCTGACCCCCGAGCTGGAGGGCGTCCCGGGGTTCTGCCCACTGCTCGGGCACGGGATGCCCATGCCACATCGGCAGCAGTGCTGTCCAGGACACCACGGCTTGTGGACCAAGTTACCTTTTTATAGTACATGTTAAATCAATGTGTAACTATTAAAATTTAAATGCCTGTATAAGTACCACTTAAAATTATCTTCCCAAACACCACGGTGCCCATCCTTTCAGTTTAGGCTCCTCCTTCCTGCTTTAGCCCCATGACAAATGCCACCTATATTTTAAGACTGCCACCACACGTTACTTTCCCTAGGAGGCCTCCCTAATATTGCCCAGGTAGAAGTAACACCCGTCTCTTCCCAGCTCCCATGACTGTGTGTGTTACCTTGTAAAGCTGTTACCTGCCTCTATCCTCCATCTCTGGGACAAGGATGGAGGGAGAGATTGATGGATGGATAGCGGAGCAGGGGTGGACGGGTGGATGGGGGAGGGAGGGCTGCATCGATGGGGAGCAATGGAAGAGGGACAGAGGGGAAGGAGGGGTGGAGGCGAGGGGGATGAGGAGGGAGGGATGGAAGAGGAAGGGATGGGGAGAGGAGGATGGTTGGAGGAAGGAAGAGCTACACAAGTGGACAGTGTTGTAAAAGTTGGATAAATGGGGGTGTTGGGGCCTCCTGATTGGCTTTCCATAAGGCAGCCCTCATAGGCAATAGGATGGCCAGGTGAGGGTTCAGGCTAGCAAGGGACCTCAAGGTTCTTACCATACTTTGCTGCTGCTTTAGCTGCTGCGGCTGCTGCCTGGGGGCCAACCCCTGGGAAGGGAGAAGGGACTGAAGAGGGTGCTGTGGCCCCCCAGAGCCCAGCCGTGTCCAGCCTCAGGACAACCCATGCATTGACACCTGGGTGCAGTAGGGGCTTCACAGCAGAGGTGTCCCCATGTGGGATGTGCCCTTGACTCCAGGGCCTGTTTTGGGGGAAACCCTGGCCAGCCCCAGTGCTTCAGAGGCATGGGTGACCAGATGCCTTCAGCTGGAAGTGGGTGAGGGTTTCCTTACCTGTCCCTGTTGGGTAGCCAGCTTTGCCCCCTGCACCAGCCACTCCTGCAGGACAGACTCAAAGGTCAGTGAGCCACCTCCCCTGCCATGCCCTGTGGGGGGCCCCAGTTGCTCTGAGACCCCACCCCTGGCCTCCTGTCACCCCAGTCAGAGTGAACACAAACTAACCTTCCAGTCAGGTCATTATTCCCATTTTACAGAGCGGGATGTTGAGGCTCAGAGAAGGGAAATGTCTTGCTCAAGGCCTCATGATAAATGGAGGACTGAGAACCAGGCCATCTGAGTTTGAATTTCATGCTATGTCCTTTGGGATCCCCATTCCAATACCCACAGCCCCACGGCCCCCCAGCCTGGGCAGGGCCAGGAGCAGGCAAGGGCTGGAAGCCCCAGGTCTGGGAGCACCACACTCACCGTAGGGCAGCTTGCCATTGGTGTAGGGCAGTCCATAGCCACCTAGGCAGAGAGCAGGGCAGGCTCAGGGCTGCCCCAGGCCTTCCAGGCTCCCCACCCCAAGAGAGACAGAGCTCCCCACAGGGGCTGAGACCCATCCCTGGGGCCTAGGAGTTCCCAGGAGAGCAGTCCTGGGGCAGAGGATGAGAGGACCCCAGCCTTGGGGACAGGACTGCTGCCTCTGTCAATCCCAGCCCGCCGTGGCCCTAGGGTCTGAATGTCTTCCTCGTGCCCTGGTCTTAGCTGGTGTCTTAGCTGACTGCGGAGGTGGGGGTGGCTTGACATCAGGAGGGTCTGTCCAATGCATGGCCTCCCTTTTCTTCTTCCTTCCTTCCTTTCTCCCTTCCTTCCTTTCTTTCTTTCGTGGTACCAGGGACTGAACCCAGGGCCTTTACATGGAACTACATTCCTAGCCTTTTTTAGATTTTTTATTTTGAGACAGACTCTTGCTAAGTTTTTTAGGTCAGGCTTACACTTTTAATTTTTCTGCCTCAGCCTCCCAGAGGGCTGGGATTCTACCTGTGCTTTGCAGGGTCCTTCTGACCATCGCTACCAGGGGCCTCCCATCAGGACCCGGGCCTGTGTGTGTGCACATGGGTACTCAGGTGTGTGGCCAGGTGACCAGAAGTAGCTTCTGCCTGCAGGTTCCCCTCTCCAGCCCACTCTGGTCCCAGAGACATCAGTGGCCCAAGTCCCCTAAAGGTGATTTCCCTCCGACTGACCTGGCAGCTTGGGTGCTTTGATGGGGTACCCCAAGGGAACCCCAGGCTGCTGGCCCCCAAAGGGCCCAACCCCTGTGGGGAAAAAGAGCAAGTGAAAGCCTGGCTCTTGGGGCCAGTGGCCACTTCTAAACCTCTGCCCGCCACTGGCTTCCTGCTCAGATGAATGAGCTCCCCTTGCTCCTGAAGTCCTCCCTACACGGCCCAGCAACAGGCCACTTTCTCCAGAGAGCTGCTGGATTCTCCCCACGGAGTTCCAGCCTGCAGCCCTGCAGCCCTGCAGCCCCTGGCACAGGGCTGGGTTCCCTAGGTGTGTCTGCTTGCTACACAGATGGGCCTGGGGTGCATGGCAGGCCTGCAATTCCTGCCACACTGTGCTGGAGCCAGTTCAAGGCCTGGAGGAGGCAGGGGGATCAGGCAGCTTGGGTGGGCTTCTGGCTACCCAGCCCTGCCCAGAGCATGTGTCCCTGCCTGGCTGGCCAGCTGGCAGTCCTCCCACCCTGCAGAGAGGAACAGTTTTGCCTCACCTGGGATTCCAGCAAAAGCTCCGCCTCCACCTGCAAGGACAAAGAGCCGTCATCCTGGTGCCAGGGCACAGCAGTACCATTAGCCAGCAGGAGGGGCTGGCTCATGTTGCAGGGTCTCTGAGCAGCAAGCTGCGCCCTAAGTGCCCACCCAGAGAGCTCCGAGTGAGGCCCACTTGCACCCCACAGCCCAGACTAGGGAGCAGAGGGAAGTGGGAGTCCCAGCCCCAGCTCCACTCAGCAGATGCATACCTGGGGCCTTGGCCTTGACTCCGGTTCCAGTGGGGACCCCAGGGAGCACCCCTACTCCAGGGAAGCGAGCTCCTGAGCAGAAAGGGGGCAGGGCAAAGAGGCCATGAAGGCTCCCCTCGGCAGTCACCTCAGGTCCCCTCCCATACTGACTGCTGGTGACAGGGACATGTCATGGGGTGGGTAGCAAAAGGACCTACTTGGCAGGAGACTTTCTTCTGCTGCCTGGCCCAACATCAGATCTATTTCTTCTGCTGTTTTGTGTTTTGAGACAGGGCCCCCTATATAGTACGGGCTGACCTCAAGCTCTTGGTGATTTTCTTGCCTCAGTCTCCCAAGTGCTGGGATTACAGGCGTGCGTCACCACGCCCACGTCAGAAGACCCATTGTAACAGTATTTCCCAGCTGGTGTCCCAGTGGGACTCACAAAACCCTCTGATGGCCCTCAGGAGAGATGGTGCAGACAGCCACAGCCAGAGCGGAGTAGGCCGCTGCACTGCAGCCAGAACCCTCCACCAGGGTCTCCCACCTCTCCTAAGTCCCCTGGGCCTTGACCAAGAACAGGAGAGAGGGGCAAATCCCACAGAGCCACCCGAATCTGGGCTTTTGGGGGATTTCAGGAGGTCACATGTTGGGCGGGCCAGCAGCCTCAGCAGGGAGAGGCGGGTGAGGGGCAGCTCTGAGGGGTCTCACGCAGGGTGGACTCCCTGGGCGGGCCCCTGTGACTCAGGGCTTCTGGGAAACAGCTGGCTACACTGGGGACTCATTCTGCCCTTGGGGACCCGCCTTAGACTGTGATGAGGGTTTGGGCCCAGAACCAGGGGAAGTTGGATCTGTGCGTGTGTGTGTGTGTGTGTGTGTGTGTGTGTGTGGTGTACTGGGAACTGAATCCAGGGCCTTTGCACTGAGTTCCATCCTCTGCCTTTTTTTATGTTGAGACAGGGTCCCACTAGGTCACTAAATTGCTAGGTTGGGCTTGAACTTTTGATCCTTCTGCTTTAGCCTCTTAGACTGCTGGGGTTAGAGACATGCATTACCATGCCTGGCATAAGCTAGCCTTTGATGCCAGGGACCCTACACCCACTAGCTTGAATCCTGTCCCCTGGAGAAACAGCCACTGACCAGGACCCCAGGTCACTGGGGCATCTCTGCTTGAGGGGAGAAGTGTGTGTGTCGAGCAGGGCACAGGGGCAGCTTTCTCCCCTCTCCCTGCTTTTTCCTCCCTCTCGTCTCACCTGTGCCTGGGAGCACTCCACCTGGGTACACACCTGGGAGCCCCACACCTGGAGCCAGAGGAAGAGGGAGGAGCCATGATCAGCAGCTGAGCACTGGACCCCCCCCTCAGCTTCCCATCGGGGACCCTAGGCCAGCAGCCCCGGTACCCACGGGGGCCACTGGGGACAGACTTGGGGAGGCTGCAGCCCTCCTCCCACTAGTCTCGGAAGTCATCTGCAAACCCTCTGTGTGCAGATTTATCTGTCTCCGGGAGCCTGTTTACAAGGCCAGCCGGCCAGCCGGGCCAACCCACCTCTGCTAACGGCTTCCACATGTCACCCCCTCCCCCCCCCCGCCGTGTGGACTTAGGCAGCCTT